>NQII01000453.1:133263-171591 GCA_002778355.1 Clitarchus hookeri | reverse complement strand
GATTGGGTGGGAGAGAAAAACTTTCACTTTGATTACATATTATTGACACAATATTTTGCAATGAAATATGTCAACATTCAAGGAGTCCATCCAACAGCATTAACATGGCAACGCCAATCTCTCATAAGCCCCCGGATGGCCGTACTGTAGAGAATTTGTGCGATTCTTGTTTAACCTAATATTTCATTTATCGTTTTTTTTATACTAATATCAGCTCTTTATTATTTGATTTTTCATAACGTATGACTTTAATTTGTGACAACCTTCTCGTACAGATTCCTTTTGCTTTTGAAATCTGTATAAGAGATTACTCATAGATTCTAACGTGTTTAATATTTTTCAAATTTATTTCAGGTTTGCTTAAAATTTTATTTACTGTCTTTACGTTGTATGGTTGCGGTAGTTTTTGTGTGCAGTCATGAGTTCTAGCAAGGTGAATAAAAGAGAAGTCACCAACGCCAACAGGACATCATTAACCTCACCGAATCGTTGTATTCACTAATTAGGCGAGGGGAAATGAAACCCTGCAACGTCGCGGAAAGAGCGGCAGAAATGTTGAAACTCTCCAGATCTACAGTGCTAAGGTATGTTAAAATATCTGTAGTATTAACCATTGCGTTTGCAAGTTGTGTGTGTTAAGATCAATTACGTTGGCCCACGAAATGTGTTTACAAGAACATAAAGAAAATTTGTTAATAACTTGATAACATCGTCGAACGTTGTCTACGTGTATTTTTAACGTTTTATTTAGGTAATTATTAAGTTTATAGTGTTTCCTGTAAAAATAACAATAATTCATTGAAATTCTTATATTTCCACTCTGCTAATGTTGCAGAACACGGATATACGAGGGGCATTAACGTCCGACTAATTTCGTAATATGTGCCCACCTAACCTAACAGAACCTAACCCCACGATGAGTGAATCACTATTTTACATTTTTTAACTAACCTAGGATTGTAGGGTTATATAGTAACCAATACCTGCCACCTATTAAACTAACCTAAACTAACACACGGCAGAGCATATCACATTGTCACACATCATTTGTAAACAAACCCTTGTATGTTTTTGGTATCAGTAACTGTAGTTGACCCAGTAACTGAATTATGGTCCTTTTTAAATTATGCAAATTAGGTTGGCTATGTAGCACTGAAAGTGAAAAATATGACACTGATAATTTACAATAACTAAAAGACAATGGCTGTAGAACAGTGGTGTTGGGGAAATGCATTAATACACAATTGTTTTCTTAAAAGATTATGACTGCGATTTCATCGATTACGATGTCCTCTCATGTTTAGTGAAGTGATACAGATATGTTTAATAGTAGGGGAAGTTCCAGTTATATCGACTGTAATCTATTTAGTGACGTATAACAATGGCAATTAATGCCGCAATGTAACTTATAAATACAAAACAAGCTCCTTCTTCAGAATCTTAAAATGCACCATCTCTCCATAACCTATATAAAATTAATTGACTATAACAAACTCACTATAGAGGCAATTTTCCTTACCATTGTCAGTTGTCTTTATAATAAATTTCCACTGTATATATTGGGTTGTTTATGAAGAATCCCTCGCAGGGGTACACAAATTCCAACACAAAGTAGTTTTTATTTTTAATTACACATTGTAATACCACCTTTTGGTTAGGTGATTCATACACTCACATTTGAGTCTATATAACCCTACAATCCTAGGTTAGTGTAAAACCCAACAATCCTAGGTTAGTTTAAAAATGTAAAATAGTGATTCACCCATCGTGGGGATAGGTTCTGTTAGGTTAGGTGGGCACATGTTACGAAATTAGTCGGACGTTAATGCCCGTCGTATATTCGTGTTCTGCATCATTAGTGGAGTGGAAATATACCATTTTCCGTGAAATTATTTTTTTTTTTTTTACAGAAAAGCCCCCTAAACTTAATAATTACCCAAATAAAACGTTAAAAAGACACGTAGACAACGTTCGACGATGTTATCAAGTTATTAACAAATTTTCTTTATGTTCTTGTAAACACATTTCGTAGGCCAACATAATTGACCTTAGCACACACAACTTGCAAACGCAATGGTTAATACTACATATATTTTAACATACCTTAGAACTGTGGATCTGAAGCGTTTCAACATTTCTGCCGCTCTTTCCGCGACGTTGCAGGGTTTCATTTCCCCTCGCCTAATTAGGGAATACAACGATTCGGTGAGGTTAATGATGTCCTGTTGGCGTTGGTGACTTATCTTTTATTCACCTTGCTAGAACTCATGACTGCACACAAAAACTACCGCAACATATAACGTAAAATACAATAAATAAAATTTTAAGCAAACCTGAAATAAATTTAAAAAATATTAAACACGTGAGAACGCACTACGAGTAATCTCTTATACAGGTATCAGAAACGAAAGAAATCGGCACAACGAGAAATAATAAAGAGAGGATATTAGAATAAAAAAAAAAACCAGTAAATGAATTATTATTGGTTAAACAAGATAATCGCACCAATTCTCTGGCACGTGTGTCGACCACATCTCGCCAACAACACACGGAACGAAGGTTTGTAAACAAATGGCCGCTCTACTTTCACCTTGAGCGTGATCTTGTGAGTATGCAAGAAACATTGAAATCAAAGTACATTAGCATCACGTCATTAATAATTGGCATAATAATATTCAAGTCTTTTCGAAACCCATTTGTAAGCGATAAATTAACAATTTGCAATTTTGAAATCTTGATAAAGGAGAGTTTGTGCTGGCAACCTAACGGCACAACTGTATCCGCGCTCGCCGCTCTTTGTAATGTTATATGCATGATCGATTGCCGATCCCACAAAAAAGTTTCCAAGATTTTCAAAAGTTTCTTCCAGTCGTGAACCGACTATAGCTTTCTATACGGTGCAGCTTTATTATTGACCAGCCGTCGGAGGTAAGATGATCGCGACTAAAATTGCCTTTTCATGTCTAACAGGATTTATAAGCCATCATATGCTTTGGTTTTAGGGCACTGTCGCGGATTTTTAATAGGGAATCGGGGTTAAAGAAATTCCTTCTCAGTGCACCAATTTTAAAGATAACTGCCGCGTTAAAAAAAAAAAAAAAAAAACCACTCGTAATTTTTGAAAAAGTATTTTGTAATATTATATATATATATACTAAACGTAAAAACTTGCAAAAATACGTTATCTGCCAGGAAATGTCACTTAAAATACTTTTTGTTTGAAACAGTTATCTTTAAAATTGGTGCACCGAGAAGGAATTTCTTTAACATTGATTCCCTATTTAAATTCCTTGGTTTGGTAGATAGAACCCTTAACGAAGGGAAATAACAGTTTTTATTTTTGTATGAAAATAGACTGTGAATGTAATGCTATAAGCGCTATAAATGCTAAAAACGCGAGTTCCTGACACACGGCATGGGTTACAAGTCTGTTAGGCGGGCGTCTTAAAGAGTAGAGATAGAAATCATCGTAGTATTACCAGCTTTTGAGCCATCAAATATATACGGCATTCATTATTGAAATTTCTTCTTTGAAATAGTATAACAGTATAACTATAATACCAGTGGAGCACTTTTATTTGTTTACCCTAGTGGAACATATGAGAATTGATTATAATTGATTGCCTTCTGAAAATAACGACACCTTGTTAAAAATTCTCGTATTCTTATGGAAGTTTTTCCGGAAAATTACAGTAAATATACGAAACACATTCCGTAATGACGAAAGAGGGAGTTGAGCTCCGTAAATACAAAAAGTACCAGTATTTCCTATGGCTTCGAGTTTCGGGAACGAACAATCCCGAGTCTACACAGAAAAAGTCTAATGTTGTGACAACATTATTAATGTTACTACAGCAGTAATTTTTTGTTATCTGTGAGCCGTCAGTAACTAATGTTGCTGTTAATGTAACATGCTGCTATGCTATCAATGTTAATGTAACATTAAGTACTTTCGTAACGACATTACATCCTTACTGTTCTATAACATTAAGGTGGTGTTAATGTTGCGGCAAGACAAATTTTGTCTTGAATTGATGTTATCATTTGTGTTAAAAATGTTCTTGTATTTTCTTTGCTTTAAAAAACATTTCGATGCAAAATAAGTTAAGTACAATTATTTTGTCACAAAAATATATTACCAATGAAGAAAAAAAGTGTTGATTGGGAGTGCAATCGAACCCACGCCTTGATTGCTGGACGATCTTCACGTTATGGAATTTGACGCTCTACCAACTGCTGTACCTTAACATGTATAGTGTGGCATTGAAGATAATACAAAGATAAACTTCAGTTCTCTTTCGTTACGTGGAAATAATTTATGCTCTATAGATAGATATTTGTCTATCAAATATAAGTAAACCATTTTCTATGTCCTAACAAAATATTGTTTTTAAAGATTTATCTGAAGCATAAGTAATCGCAAGTCTAAAATGTCCCCCGACTCTCCCACTTAAGACTTTGATTAGCGTTGTGTATAAAAGGAAACGATAATGAAAAACCCAGCGTCTGAAAGTAGAAGTCAGTATTTAGGCATTCGACCACCTGGCGCAGAAGGGATCGCAACAAATTACTCACGCATGTAACCGTATCTTTATTATGTGCAATTAGATAGCGGCCCAATTACGGCCTATCTCGAGTATTCCTATTCAGACCGAATTCAGTTTCCTTTCTTAGCAGCAAAAAAAACAGCCAGCGCCCGACACTTGCGTCACGCAAGTCTGTAATTGGCCAATTCACTTCGTCCCGAGCTCTCGTGGAGATGGGAAGGGGAAAAGGCAGGAATCGTCCAATGCGGCGCTGTGTCACCCATTACAGGACAGATTACAGCATATGGCTTACGACTGTCTTTCGTGCGGACAACAATTCTCCTGAAATTACCGTCCAGCAGCGTTATCCTAGGAACTGTGGCGCAATCTTTCAGCGGAGAAAAAAAACTTCCGTGGTTTTACTAGGGAAGACTCCCCGCTCTCTCTTAGAGAGAGAGAGAGAGAGAGAGAGAGAGAAACACACGTCTGACGAAACGGCGGTTATTTTAAACCCATAAAACGTACATAATAAATTCCTCATTGAAGTTGTCGTAGCCGAAGTAACTTTTAGTTTGTAAGGTACTTTTAAAAAGTAGGGAAACCGGATTTCGCAATAAGACTACATGCCTGCCTAACTCTATTCCAGAACACAGTTCAGCTATGTTTTTGAGTGGTGGCTGAGCGGTTAGACTGCTCGCCTCCCACCAAGGCGAACCGGGCTCAATCCCTGGCCGGTTCACTCCGTATTTTTCTGCTATTGGGAATCGTGCTGGACGATGCCGCTGATCGACGAGTTTTCTCTGGGATCTCCCTTTTCCCCGCCTTTTCATTCCGGCGCTGCTCCATACTCTCGTCACTTCACTCACTATTTTTGAGACTGGGTGCTTTTATGTGCTATCCGTGTTACTATTTTTTTGTGCTAGCCATACGATAGATTTATACGTGTGTTTGGCGGTGATTGTATGCACAGTATAGCAGGCAGCATTAATTCACCAACGTCGTAACATCTAATAAAATTGCTTCATTTTTGTACAGGTTGTATCCGAACTTCGTGCAGAAAATGAAGCCACAGCATCTGTGCTCCTAAACAACCAGGATACCCTAGTAACAAAATGTTTGGAATAGCCATCTTGTAATACTCAAGCGACGTTGAAGTAAAGCGCAACAATGCCTGGAGTTGTAAATAACAGAAAAGTTCCCAGCGACAGCGACTACGCAATGTGGAAGCATGCGAAACTGTGACGTGGTCTCCTAGTGATATGCGGATTGTTGNTCCCAGCGACAGCGACTACGCAATGTGGAAGCATGCGAAACTGTGACGTGGTCTCCTAGTGATATGCGGATTGTTGCACTCNTTCCCAGCGACAGCGACTACGCAATGTGGAAGCATGCGAAACTGTGACGTGGTCTCCTAGTGATATGCGGATTGTTGTACTCGTACGTACTTNTAACAGAAAAGTTCCCAGCGACAGCGACTACGCAATGTGGAAGCATGCGAAACTGTGACGTGGTCTCCTAGTGATATGCGGATTGTTGCACTCGCAGCTGCGTACTCCCGGCCTACACCTAACTTCAACGTCGCTTTGGTAATACAAGATGACTTTTCCGGACATTTTGTTACTAGGATTTTCTTCTTATTTACGCCCACAGATGCTATGGCTTCATTTTCTGCACGAAGTTCAGATACACCCAGAGTAGATACGTACACAGATACGAAACGGCGTAGCCGGTTTTTTTTTTTTTGGTGTTCATACCGATTCTCTAATTGGCTAAGCGAAGCTCTGGGAACGGGCATTGCGTCTGAGTGGCTACTGCATGCTGCAAAAGGTTCCCCTATTGGCTGGACTGCCAGCTGGATAGTAGATTACGGATTAGCGAACGGCGCTCCGACATTTTGCGGCCAGTGACGCCATTTTGCTGGCGTGTACGTTTTAAGTTCGCCATATAAGTGCCTGTTTTATCTATGTATAGTCTGTTCACGGTAAAGTGAGCACTTTTGAGGCCCTAGTTACTTTTTCCCCTATCAGCGATTTTTTTAATCCTTTAACCACATTTTTAAAAATAAATATTGGCATGTAAGTAATAAACACAGTGTGTTTATTCCACTACACTTGAAAGTTAACGTCTAAGGTTCACATAAAATATATTTATTGACTATTATTCCAAATGAGAGGGCTTTCAAAAGTGCTCACTTTACCATGAATAGTGTATATTTGCAAGTACTCTCTTTAACAGCGAGGTGTTGAGAGCTCTAGGGTTGAGGGGCGATTCATGTGGATTTAAAATTAAATAGGGAGAGTAAGGCGCGGAAATAGCATATAATACGAAGTCTATAAAAATATAAGTGATTTCATCTATGGAACTTTTATTTTATATAATTTTACATTTAAACCAGGAAACTGTTGTCTTACTGAGCTGCTTTAGCGTCTGTAATGTTTACAAAAGTCCCACCTAAACGCTTTTAGTTACAGTGTCGTATATATGGGACATTGCGCAGGAAGTGATTGTAATGGTTCCGCCTGACTGGTGCTCGAACTGTGTTGCAGTGTTTGAAGGTTCACTCAGCAATAACATTTCTTAATGCATTTACAAAAATAAACATATTCTTTCGACTATCCCTGAATCTTCAATTATATATACAATGTCTGCCTTTTACTGCTAACATCAATTTTCAGTGCTTCAAACCATTTTGTAGCAATTTTTTTTAGCTTGAAGTTTCTACAAAAGCACTGCACTTCTAATACCAGTGCTGTTTGTGTCTTTATGAAGTAAAGCAATGAACAGCAACAAGAATAAAAAAAATGAAATATTCAAGTTTTAGAGTTGGCAAAAACTCGGGGTTCTCCAAGGTGAAAATTACACTTGTGTAATTTTATCAATGACACCACTTTAGGTGTGTGGCTTAAGTGTAAAGTAAATTTTTATAAGATTCTTGCAGATAAACTGAAGTTACAACTGACATGAAAGAGAGATGCTAGACAATTTAATTTGGATGACAATTTAAGATTGTATTTATCAAAATATAATGGAAAAGTTTAAAATAAAAAAGTAATTTTTTTGTTTATATTGACAAACACTGCAAGTGTTATGTAATAACTAATTAATATGTAACTATTGTAGTTTGGTAATTACATGTTGAAATGTCAGTATAGTATCATCACATTCAATGAATTTATCAGTGGTATAAAATATTTTTCTTCAAATACTTCGGTACCAATAAAAAAAAACTACTTTTTCATTTTTAAACAAAATTAAAAGCTTATTATACAGTTTATTTTATAGGTATAAACTAAATTTAATTGAAATTTAATAAGTACATTTGTTTACTAAAGGTCATAAGACAGTTAAACAAAATAGTTTCTGTTGTATTATGAAATAAGTTATTACAGAAATTACTGTTTCACAAAAACTATAAAAAAACCAGATAGGTTGGGTTTATTCTGAACAATCCAGGTCTTTGCCAACCCTGTCCTTAATGGTGTGCACTGTACACCGTAGCAGGCAGCGTCCAAATAGGGGAAGTCCCTCGCATGTTGCAGGCATCATTTGCTGGTGAGACTACATTCTTTAATCTCATAAAACTGCTGCTACAAGTAAGATGTGGCATTAACAGATTTTTATTTGCACCATTACATGACAGAGCGTCGTTGTGATAGCAGAACACTTTCGAACAAAAATGTTTGTTACAACGCCTGAAACGAAATATTTTCACGTGGCTTTAAGGGTTAAATCATGGTGCGGATTAAACATTTTGCGTGTAGGAGGAGGGGGAGGGGGGCATTTTTAAGTGGACTCGAGACATTTTGGATTCGTGTTTTCTAGCAAAGTGGCTTATATCTTGTTGAGGAAGTATGTGCTTTCTTATAGGTTATAAACAATCTGCAGTGTTATATGCCTCCAACGTGTGACTGGTGTGAAATTAAGTCAACCAAGAACGAAACGAAATTTTGCGCTACACCAAAAACAGGGGTTTTGGCTGTGAGTATAATTTGGTCATGTTACCCACCTAAACTACTTTCCATCTGAAGTGGGCATCAAGCTTCGTTGTCGTAATCTGTACGTAGGAACGATTCGTACAATCAATCATCATGCATTGTTACACCCTCCAGGGAGGGAAAATCACTTTCCCTCGCAGAGAAATAATTTTTCTTATTTGAGCCAGGCAAAAAAAAAAAAAAAAAAATGAGAGGGGAAATTGCCTGGCCCCTTCTCCCCAATATTGATCCGCACTCTTGTTTAGGAGGATGTCGAAGTGTTGGCGCGTTACGGCGTTCAGTGCAGCAGCTTCTTGGTCCATTTTGCTTGACCGGCGTTGTACACAGTGCTTCAGAAAAGTAGGAAGTAACGGCGAATGAACTATAACAAGGTTTGTGCAGCGTCCTGATTGCTGCCCGCTGGGCTGATCACAATCTTGCAGTCTTGCGTGTGACGGCGCGTTCAGGCAGACTGCCGAGCTAAGGCCTGCCCACGCCATCTTAATAAAGTACACATTTGTGTACGCCAGTAGAGGGAAAGTTACGTGTTAATCCCGTTACATTGTTCTGTGCGGTCGCAAGGTAACGACAGGTTGTCGGCGGTGTTGTAGGCTTGCTTTTGACGACTAAGAAGGACAAATATAATTTAAACGGGAGTATATTTGTCTGAGAGTCTTTGTTCGGCGCTTAACAGCTAAGTATTGAACGCCGGTGGATGTGAAGTGAAGTGAAAATGGTGTAGCGGGGGAAACAGGAGTGTATAGAGGAATCCCGCCAGACAACAGCAACGTCCGCCACGTTTCCTACGCGCGAAAGTCCGGGCGACCCCGCGGGGGATTGAACGCGGTTTGCCTTGGTGGAGGCGAGTAGTCTGGCCACTACACCACCGCGGCCCGCAAACGATTTTTTGCGAACAAACCAGCGGCGCCGTTACTGCTCCGTCTTCTGTGGCATTTCCGTGCCGAACAAGATGCGGCAATCCGGACTTAATATGTGCTTTATTTTATGCACCAGGTCTAAAAGAAGATCCTAATATGGTTCACCAGGCGCAGCATATGCTTTGACGTGCTCGGCCTTGGATCGCACACAGCTTAGCGCCCCACGGCGGGATGTCATGTTGAAGGTAATCGACTCTTCAGTAGCTATCTGTCTTTCTCTCTCCCTTTCTTTTGTGGCTCGTGGCGTATTTCTCCATCATACCACTACGTCTCATTACTCCTCCAGTAAGTTATGGCGTGTCTTTGTTAATAGCGAACACAATGCCGGATGAAGGGGAAAATTCCTTAATAAAGAGTACAGTGATACCGATGTCTAACATTATACACACACACACACACACACATATATATATATATATATAATGGGAGTGTACCAGAAACGCGGTTCTGTCAGCGACGAAGTAAAATCATTTCATTACATTTATTACAAGCCTAGTGTCTTTTTTTTCGGATTATGGTCATGCATATATAATGGTTTTTTATGAACATTTTTTTTTCTTGAAAGCTGAACACACGTGATTTTTTTGAAACTAATAATGAATTCTATAAACATGTTACGAATACAGGTTTCTTATATTATAGTCCATTCATGGTTACCTCGCAACTTTTATGAAGCCCTGCTAAAGTTCTAATTTTAGTCTATTCCTCTGCCTCGTGCAAACAAAGCCAAACCGAGTCGAGAAAATCACACCAAAAGGACGACGCACCGCATTCGTGTGCACTCATTTTAATAATATTTTGCATAACAACTATTTTATCATTACCAACCTAATTATAGATAAAATATAACTAAAACNTATAGTCCATTCATGGTTACCTCGCAACTTTTATGAAGCCCTGCTAAAGTTCTAATTTTAGTCTATTCCTCTGCCTCATGCAAACAAAGCCAAACCGAGTCGAGAAAATCACACCAAAAGGACGACGCACCGCATTCGTGTGCACTCATTTTAATAATATTTTGCATAACAACTATTTCATAATTACTAACAAATTTATCGATAAAATATAACTAAAAGTTCAATTTAACAGAACATAAGTTATTTTTATATTAACACAAGTATAAATGCTCGCGATACAGGGCATATTTATAAAACAACCAAGCACATCATACAAGGGGTGATTTATCAAATGTTTGATTCAAAAAGTGTGAAAAAATTGCGAATAGAATATACAAAGTGTTTGTAGAACACGGGGAGAAACTTCAGCAGTGTATTCCTATGAAAATATAAGACTAAAATGTAAGTACTACTTTTCTCGTCAAGTGATTATTAAGCGAACTATGCGCANTATAAAACAACCAAGCACATCATACAAGGGGTGATTTATCAAATGTTTGATTCAAAAAGTGTGAAAAAATTGCGAATGGAATATACAAAGTGTTTGTAGAACACGGAGAGAAACTTGAGCAGTGTATTTCTATGAAAATATAAGACTAAAATGTAAGTACCGCTTTTCCCGTCAAGTGCGAACTGTGCGCCCCTGAAAAATCTTCATTTAAATTGCCTTACTCTGTATTGTGGTTTGCGTACCTGGTATGCAACACACGTTCTGGCNCCCTGAAAAATCTTCATTTAAATTGCCTTACTCTGTATTGTGGTTTGCGTACCTGGTATGCAACACACGTTCTGGCTCTGTTTTGAATGTTCAACATGAATTTTCTCACGAACGGTTTACGTGAGAGTGTTTCGACAAGACGACAGTCTTTGTTAATGTAGACGTGCTGATTCACAGGTTTTCTTTAAAAAATTGCTTAGATGTAGTGTCACAAAGTTAGATGTAAACATAGGTGCCAACAGCAATTTCCAAAAGGGAGGGGGGGATGCTATTACCGACCGCGTTTTTAGAGGTGTACGATCTCCTTTATACAAAACACCATTCGCCGATTTGTTGATTAATCACAAGTGGTGTCTGATATTTTCAACTAAACGCATTTTAAGACTCAAATTTAGGGGCACATAGCTTAATTAATAATCTCTTTAGGAGATAAGTTGTACATACATTTTTGTCCTGTATTTTCGTAAGGAATTGCCTGCCGAAATACGTACCCGTATTTTAGAAACACGTGGTATATCGCGAGTGTAATGTTTCAATTGATGACAAATCAGGGTAACAATTTTTTAATTCATACACAGTACAATACGAGTTGGCATATTAGTAACTCATTTAGGTTCCTAACAACTTCCCGGTTTCACATAACTCGCGCACGTATAAACTGATTAAGCCCACGACGATATAAATTTTACATATGGCGAAAGATTACAAAATGAGAAAAGTAGACCTTAAGCAGAGCTTTCAAAAGTGCTGTGTTAATTGTGAACAGCTTGGAATTTGTATGAATATGTACTAATGTTTAACCAGCCTGTGGGTGAATTTGTTGTGAAAAAAATAAATATACGAATAAATAAAGAAGACAGTTGCGGTGATTGCGACTTAGCGAATACCATATAGCTTGGGCCACCTGTTTTTTTCGCGAAAAGATTTCAGGACTACTTGTACCCCAAACCACTAGAGCTCAAATCCACATTCGTGATTGGATGATTTAAACCGTCACGCATTTGCAGGTCTGCCCGCGAGTCATGGGCACTCACTGACGGAAGCTACTTAATTTTGATCGGCCCAGTCAAGCAAGTAACTGTCCCCCCGACATGGCCAATAACCAAAGGAAAACTATGCCGTAGGAAAGTGGCGTCTAGCCTCCACGTACATCTTTTCGCAAAAATAAATAAATAAATAAAACACGTGGCCCAACGTATAGGTGAAACAGTGTAAAGTTAGAGAAGAGGGCTCCTGTTTACGCCAGGCACGGAGTGGTCGTGCCGCGCAGCGAGGGGCGCGCGTGTTGTGAAACGCAGTGCGCGTCACTGGGTATTGTGCTCCGTGACAGCGGTGTTCCAGTCCGCGGGAAGTGACAGGTTGCCTATACCGAAAGCCGTCACTTCTGCGTGGCCCGTCTCTCCACTGTCGACGGCCGGGAGCGACTGAAGAGGAAAGACAATAATTTGCTAGCTGTTTTAGAGCGGATGTTCGGACTGCAATCGCGTGTACGGTCGCCTCGCCTCTGCAACTTCAATCATAAAAGTCCTGCAAGTTCAGTGACCTCTATACACAGTCCTGCACGTATTTTATATTAATCACGGAATAGGTATGTGAGCGAGCGAGTGAAGAGATTTGGGCGGCACTTAACATCGAAGTCTCGATAGCCGTTGAGGGTGAAGCGAGGTGAGTATGGAGCAGCGCTGGAATGCAAGGGCGGGTGGAAACACGCAGACCAGTGGCATCGTACGGTACGATTCTCACATGCGAAAATCCGGGGGCGACCCTGCCGGGAATTGAACCCGGCTCGCCTTGGTAGGAGGCGAGTAGTCTAACTACTACACCACCGCGGACCGCGTGCTGCGAAACATTTCCTGCTAAGTAGACTTCCGGCTGGTAGGTTACCAGGAGCTGATTGGCGAACGGTGCTCCGACATGTTTCTGGCCAGTGTTGCCATTTGACTGGCGTCTGCCACTGGAGTTCGCTGTATATGTGGCTGTTTCATTCTGTATTCTTAACTATTCTGTGTCTGAGCTATTTGTTCTTTGCTGCTGTCTACTGAGTAACAGCCAATTTCACCACATACCTGNGATCTTTGCTGCTGTCTACTGAGTAACAGCCAATTTCACCACATACCTGGTGGCACGAGTGTCTTCCCCATAGACTAAAGATGAGGTAGACCGCTTATTCGTCCTCTGCCCATGTACCCAACATTTACCTATCCAAAACCCAACAAAACTTTCAAAGTCACATGGTAAACAGTAATTAACATGTTAGATTATATATTTATTTCCAAATTACAAGAACTTTTATATAAATAAAATATTTCTCCAATTTGAATTTGATGAAACTGCATTATAAGTTGGTTAGAGCAAGTATACAAAAATCTCAAAGCACTTGCTTATTTATCAGCGTTCTAACCTCAGATCCAATCCACCCCGTTTTTCCTAGTCGTGTTGGCAGAAATGCAGTTCAATGTTGGGACACGGATATTGGTTGTCTACTTCATCTTTAGTATATGGGCTGCCCTGGTTTCTTTGCAAGGAATTAATTGACTCGTATTCCTAACGAGCGTATTCAACAAATCCTTCTGCAGAAGTAATTAAATGGTCTCGTGTCTCAAGTCACGTTGGACCTCAAATGAAATTGAACATTTTTCAATCTTAATAAATAGCGATTAAAATAAACTATAATTAAAATACGCACTTGCCTTGAAATATAACGTCTTTGCAAAACTGTACGTTGTATGTCGTCGGTAAAAACATCAACATACAGCTGCAAACAAGCGTGACGGACGCCGGATAGCAAGAGCATGTAACAGCACGACGATGTCACGTCTCGCAAAATTACTTATTTACGCGTTGGGGCCACACGTCGTCTGTGAGCCAACCAAGGCAGGTAGGGAGCACGTTTTCTGTGGAAAGTGTCCCGATTCCCGAGATTATACAGGTTGTTCGGAAACTCAGTGCCCAAACTCCAGGCTTAGTTTCTTTGGACAAATAGTAACACAAACGCCTTATACACTTATGTCCGGAAACGTATTTTTATATGAAATAATTGTGTTCAAAGTTGGGCGTACAACACCTGTAGAACAAGGATGTTCGGCCATGCATATATGAGAATTTGCATAGGAAGTAGGCGTGCTACACTAAATTATTACATATGCAGCGTTGCGCGCCTACGTACTATGCAACTTGTGTTCCACGCATGATCGCACCGCCTTGTTCTCCAAGAGCTGTACGCCGCAACTGTGAACACAATGATTTTAGATAGAAATACCTTCCTTTCCTTATATAAGTGGAAAGTGCTTTTGTGTAATTATTGGTTCAAAGAAACTATGTCTGAAGTTTGGGCACTGAGTTTCCTAACATCTGTATATACGGTATATTTTTGCGAGTACCTGAACTAGACTGGGTTAACACACGTAACTTCCATTTCTCCTTGCGCTTTCTTGGGACAGTTTTTCCTCTGTTCGCGTGGGTCTTCCAGTTGTAGTTTCTGTTCTACCACGATACGTGATGGCTGGCTTTTTGAACATTCAATAGTTATTTGGTATGCTGCAGGACTCTCAAGCTGCGCGTTAATCAAAATTTTAATAATTTCACGTGTCGCCTGCCTTCTCTCATTGGTCGTGTTGATATATTTCATTACTCGAGTGTTATTGCTCTCTAGGAGTTTTACCTAACTAGTGAAAGGCGCCACCCTTGAACCGGGGATTATGGGAAATAACATTCGTTGTTCGTTCGGCTAGTTGTGATAAATCATTCATAAAATTAATAGTACTCCGTCTCCTTTTTGTGACGTACCAGTAAAACTTTTTTCTTTCTCTTTCTGTTCCTTCTCTTTCGTATTGTCTGTAAGCATTTGGAATCGGCCAGCTTCGTGGTTGTATGCAGTAGCAAGTATCAGCATTTACCCAGCGCAAGCAATAGTCATCCATTTTTACGAACCCCTTATCATATTATCCCGAGTATACTCTTTCACTTACGGCGTGCTGCAAAATAGGTGAAGTCATGGTCGGTGCAGTACATGGTCAGAAGCTGTCACCAATAAATACAGCGCCTTTTTCCTGTTTAAAGCTATTGGCTGTTGCTAGCACAGCGATATTTTATTATTGGTTCCTGCCGGTGCCATTGACCAGCAGAAATTCTTCTCATTGGTCCCATCGTGTAAGTTGTTACAAGGAATTCGTAAATACTTCTCAGACCAGAAATATCCTCTTTTGCAACACCTGGAACGAGAAATTAACGTGTTAGTTAAAGGGTTAACCCACTCTTCATTCCTCCCCTGGTATGCCCATAACCCTCAAACCCTTCGCCTTTTGAGACCCACATTAGAGGTTTCAGGTTTTGAAAATACGTAGGGCCACCTTTTTTTCGCGTTATGCACAGGTTAGGCGTCANCGTCTGCCACTGGAGTTCGCTGTATATGTGGCTGTTTCATTCTGTATTCTTAACTATTCTGTGTCTGAGCTATTTGTTCTTTGCTGCTGTCTACTGAGTAACAGCCAATTTCACCACAGACCTGGTGGCACGAGTGTCTTCCCCATAGACTAAAGATGAGGTAGACAGCTTATTCGTCCTCTGTGCATGTACCCAACATTTACCTATCCAAAACCCAAGAAAACTGTCAAAGTCACATGGTAAACAGTAATTAACATGTTAGTTTATATATATATATATATATATATTTTTTTTTTTTTTTTCAAATGACAAAAACTTTTATATAAATAAAATATTTCTCCAATTTGAATTTGATGAAACTGCATTACAAGTTGGTTAGAGCAAGTATACAAAAATCTCAAAGCACTTGCTTATTTAACAGTGTTCTAACCTCAGATCCAATCCACCCCGTTTTTCCTAGTCGTGTTGGTAGAAATGCAGTTCTATGTTGGGACACAGAGTTTGGTTGTCTACTTCATCTTTAGTATATGGCCTGCCCTGGTTTGCAAGTAATTAATTGACTCGTATTCCTAACGAGCGTGTTTAACAAATCCATCTGCAGAAGTAATTAAATGGACTCGTGTCTCAAGTCACGCTGGACCTCAAATGAAATTGAACATTTTTCAATCGTAATAAATAGCGATTAAAATAAACTATAATTAAAATACGCACTTGCCTTGAAATATAACGTCTTTGCAAAACTGTACGTAGCATGTCGTCGGTAAAAACATCAACATGCAGCTGCAAATAAGCGTGACGGACGCCGGACAGCAAGAGCATGTAACAGCACGACGATGTCACGTCTCGCAAAATTACTTATTTACGCGTTGGGGCCACACGTCGTCTGTGAGCCGACCAAGGCAGGTAGGGAGCACGTTTTCTTAGGAAAGTGTCCCGATTCCCGAAATTATACAGGTTGTTCGGAAACTCAGTGCCCAAACTCCAGGCGTAGTTTCTTTGGACAAATAGTAACACAAGCGCCTTATACACTTATGTCCGGAAACGTATTTTTATATCAAATAATTGTGTTCAAAGTTGGGCGTACAACACCTGTAGAACAAGGATGTTCGGTCATGCATATATGAGAAGTTACATAAGAAGTAGGCGTGCGACACTAAATTATTACATATGCAGCGTTGCGCGCCTACTTCCTATGCAACTTGTGTTCCACGCATGATCGCACCGCCTTGTTCTCCAAGAGCTGTACGCCGCAACTTTGAACACAATGATTTTAAATAGAAATACCTTCCTTTCCTTATATAAGTGGAAAGTGCTTTTGTGTAACTATTGGTTCAAAGAAACTATGTCTGGAGTTTGGACACTGAGTTTTCTAACGTCCGTATATACGGTATATTTTTGCGAGTACCTTAACTAGACTGTGTTAACACACGTAACTTCCATTTCTCATTGCGCTTTCTTGGGACAGTTTTTCCTCTGTTCGCGTGGGTCTTCTGGTTGTAGTTTCTGTTCTACCACGATACGTGATGGCTGGCTTTTTGAACATTCAATAGTTATTTGGTATGCTGCAGGACTCTCAAGCTGCGCGTTAATCAAAATTTTAATAATTTCACGCCGTCGCCTGCTTTCGCCCAGTAGTCCTGTTGATAAATTTCATTATTCGAGTGTTAGTGGTCACTAGGAGCAACTAGTTAAGGCCCCCGAATACCTGGAACTTTTTCCCACGTTTAGGCCGAGAAGCGCGGGAGCGATAAGGGCGACACTGCCACGCGCATCAAGTACGCCATCGCCGCTAAGCGCAAGGCTCTGAACTGGCGTGCAGTGTTCTCGTCGTGCTGCGTGTACCTATGGGACTTTCAGCGGTGACCATATTATTTTATTAGTGGGAAGTCTTTAGGAAGGTTCAGTGCAGGTCCCTATAGTAGTTTTGTATGTATCTGATGCGTGCATTTTGAGCTACAGTGCCTTGGAAAGGCAGTTTTTAACGGTTTTGGAGTACTCTGAATTAATGTTAAAGTACTTAACAGCTCTCGTCTGAAGTGTGTGTTCTTTTCCTAGATCAGCACGTTGGACGCACGCTTAATAGTTTCGTTGAAAAACGTGTATTTGGAACACTCTGCAACGCAGTTCAAGCGCCAGGTAAACGGGTGCCTTAAAGGCGCCTAACTAGTTAAAGGCGCCAACCTTGAACCGGGGATTATAGGAAATAACATTCGTTGTGCGTTCGGGTAGTTGTGATAAATCATTCATAAAATTAATATTACTCCGTTTCCTTTTTGTGACGTACCAGTACAACTTTTTTCTCTCTCTTTCTGTTCCTTTTCTTTCGTATTGTCTGTAAGCATTTGGAATCTGCCAGCTTCGTGGTGGGATGTAGTAGCAATTATATTCTCTGAGCAAGCATTGATCCAGCGCAAGCAATAGTCATCCTTCTTTACGAACCCCTTAACATATTATCCCGAGTATACTCTTTCACTTACGGCGTGCTGCAAAATAGGCGAAGTCATGGTCGGTGCAGTACATGGTCAGAAGCTGTCACCAATAAATACAGCGTCTTTTTCCTTTTTGAAAGCTATTGGCTGTTGCTAGCACACCGATATTTTATTATTGGTTCCTGCCAGTGCCATTGGCCAGCAGAAATTGTTCTCATTGGTCCCATCGTGTAAGTTGTTACAAGGAATTCGTAAATACTTCTCAGACCAAAAATATCCTCTTTTGCAACACATGGAACGAGAAATTAACGTGTAAGTTAAAGGGTTAACCCACTCTTCATTCCTCCCCTGGTATGCCCATAACCCTCAAACCCTTCGCCTTTTGAGACCCACATTAGAGGTTTCAGGTTTTGAAAATACGTAGGGCCACCTTTTTTTCGCGTTATGCACAGGTTAGGCGTCAATGTCTTACTTGTACACTTGCAACTTTCCTTCGTCTAATGGCCGAGTGTCTTTGTGAGAGGACATTTTCTTACCTGATTGGGCCAGTCAGAATTAAGTTACACTGACGATGAACGCTCGTGATACGCGAGCGGACATCTTAAACGCGTGACGATTAAAATTATCCAATCACGAAAGTGGATATCAACTAAAGCGGAGTTAAATTATTGGCTGTGGAATTTTTCGTGGAAAACAAGTAGCAATGAAAATAAGTGATATTTTTTTCCTTACTGTACTGAAACCACCACGGCGAATCAGGTTTGGGTCCTGGAAGTGTCAGTACTTTTTTTTGGACGTTATCGTTTCCCGGTATATTTTTCTCTAGGTACTCCCGTTTCCTCCAACTTTGTATTCCATCATTGATCCATCGCCGTCTCGCTTCACCCCCATTTGCTCTAAAGACCTCAGTTGTTAAAACAATTTTTTTTTCAGTGAAAATTGAGCACTGAGCCACAGCATAGCTAAGTATTCAGAAGCAAAGTGGCTTGACGTCGCTCGTTGGCCGCACGAAGCTGTGGAAACAGGCCTTGGGTGTGATTGGCTGTTGCACGTTGTAGAACATTCCCTATTGGTCGGACCGACTTCTTGCCAGATAGTTTCCAGGCGCTGATTGGTGAACAACGTTCCGCCATATAGCCGTGAGGCCGTTTTTCTGGATTGTGCGGCGGGAGTTGTCAATGTACGCCACCGTTTTACTTCCGCATTATTAAGTATTATACGACTAAGCTTTGACTGTAAAACGCGAACGCGATTGCCAGCACAGGAACTGAACGGGATTACAGTCCTTGTCTGTATTTTTACGCATTCCGCCATATCCTGCCCAGAGTTTTACAATCCTGGGTATCTAGGTCTACGTCTTAAACTCCCACCCGCTGCTCGTCGTGTCTCCTCTGATAAAAATCGCCTGGGAATGTTTACGAGAGTACACAGTTAAAAATCCCCCTGGGGATAATGGGAATGTTTACGAGAGTGTACAGTTAACAAGTGGACGTGGTCTCGGCGCGAAGCCGCTTATCTCTCCTGCAGAAATCCGCAGTGAATGCGCAGCATAGCTGGGCATGGTCACAGAATATATAAGTACACAGATAAGAAATGGCGCGACGGTTTATTTGATGTGGGCGTATTCGTTCTCTGATTGACTGCGCGAAACTCTGGGAATAAACCTTCACTGTAAAATAAATTGTAATATTTACTGAGAAATTGTTTGCAATTTTACAAATGTTTGTAAGAGTACAAACATTTCTCTTGTAAAATTTCTAGTTTGTAAAACTACAAGAACCGTGTTCGTTATAGACCTCAAAAAATGTTTGTACTGGACTGACCCGTATCCACGATCTCAAGCAAAATGGCGGACACTCAACAACGTAAAACCGTATATAGCTGTTTGTGCAAAAAACTAGGGGTGATATAAAGTGTAGCTTCGTACAAAAAGAAATGCATTGCACGTTTAAATAACAAGTAACATTAAAAAAAACCCAAATAATCATAATGAAATTACGACAATTTAAAAAAACACGTGAAGCTATTACTCATTAACTGTTAATATTAATTTCTCATATTTACACAGAAAGCTTAAAATTAAGTTAATGCGTTCTTCTTAAACGAATGACCGTACTATTATTTTTAGGTATTTACTGCTATATTTAGTAATTAAATAATTGTAAAGTCCTTAGTTAGGTTGCTCGTATGGTTAAGGGTGTGGGATAATAACGCAAGGGAGTTGGCTGCTGGCAAGGTGCAACTTATTTTTTAAGAACAATATTTTGAAATAATTTTTTTTTCCTATTCGCTGTTATTAATTTCGTGTCCACTTATAAATACAATCCTATCGTTTGTAATAATTTGTGATATTACATATATGTGTTTTGCAGATTTTACAAGAAAACTAATTGTAGTTCTACAGAGGATTTTCTTAGCAACTGGGTTTCCAAAAACTTTTCTTGTAGAAGTACAAAAAAAAAACTATTGTTGTGTCTGATATCCTACTGCATGCTGCAAAAGGTTTCCTATTGGCTAGGCTGCCGGCCGGCGAGTATGTTACCTGGCGCTGATTGGCNGCCTACTGCATGCTGCAAAAGGTTTCCTATTGGCTAGGCTGCCGGCCGGCGAGTATGTTACCTGGCGCTGATTGGCGAACGGCGTCCCGAAACGTTTCTGGCTAGTGACGCCATTTTGCTGGCATGCGCGGTTAGAGTTCG
Organism: Clitarchus hookeri; assembly: GCA_002778355.1. NCBI lineage: Eukaryota > Metazoa > Arthropoda > Insecta > Phasmatodea > Phasmatidae > Clitarchus > Clitarchus hookeri. The sequence goes on along the minus strand of NQII01000453.1, from coordinate 151,028 downwards.
CAGTATATGTGGGTGTTATCGTCTCTCTATTGAAGTACTGTATTGTACAGTCCAGCAAGATGGCACAATTTGCCAGCAGTACGGAAACACCAAAGAATGGCAACATTAAAATGAAATAAATCTAAAGTTACATGTTATGCTATTGTGTTCCCCGTCCTTACCTAAGGAAAAATTTCTTCCGCATTTCATTACTGTATTTAACTTAACCTACATGTGCTAACGTAATGTAAACTAAGCCAAATACCTTAATTAAGTTCTTTATAGACGAAAATAAATGGGTAATAATTCATATCCATTTTGTTCCGTTTTTTGTTTGCTCCAAATTAACATACGTAATCTTTTGTTCCAAAATGTCGTGGTGGGTCCCTTCACGTGACCATACTGGCTTGTTTATGTAGATCGTTGCATGCTGCGTAATAAAAACAATACTTTTGCAGCTGTGCATTGTCAGAACCCAGCACTTAGCCAATCACAGCTTTTGTAAAGAGAATGCTAGGCTGTTGGCCAGTGCTGGCATACCTACATTGCATAATTGGCTACTGCTTGTGAAGTCGGTGAACACATAATTTTCTCTTGAGCTCCGTTGTGTATGTTCACAATTAGGTCTACGTTTTCATGAACACTCATCAGAGCAAGAATTCCTCCTCTTGCAAAGGTTAGAATGTAAAATTAACAATTCGGTGTAGGGATTAGCAAATTAAACTGCCAGTCCTCACTGATCAGCCTGCTAACCTGCTATTTGGTTTTTATATTAAGGTGCAAATTGACAAGTGAGTTTCCGTCATATTACTGCGGGGGGCGCTGTGGTGTAGAGGTTAGACAACTCGCCTCCCACCTGGGTGAACCGGGTTCAATTCCCGGCGGAGTCTCGCTCCCAAACTTTGCATGTGTGAGTAGTTATAAATAGTTCCTTCTGTGTCAGGGGCTGGGGGACGAATGACGAGTGCGGCCATCTTGGATGACGTAATTTCCTCCTTTTCCCCCTCAAAAACGGCCAAAATCGCCATAATTTCCTTCAAAATCCCCCAAATTTCCCTTAAAAAATATATCTTGCACAATCCGGCTGGCTGTTGCANATCGCCATAATTTCCTTCAAAATCCCCCAAATTTCCCTTAAAAAATATATCTTGCACAATCCGGCTGGCTGTTGCACAATGCGGATGAATCCTGCTGAAAATTGTGCCATGTCAGCGGGAATGTGCAATTCGTTACAAGCATGCTCTATCATTCCAAGCCAGCACCATCCATCTTGCCTGAAGAATGTTCGTGTTCATTGCCCAATCATACAACTTCTCCCATCATACTCGTGTCATTCAACATTGGTTTTCTCATATTCCTTCTGGTTTCCTTTCACCTGACACCTTAGTGGTTCAAGATCTTGCATTCCTACCAGATGTTGATACTTCATGCTCTTGCATTCCTACCAGACGTTCTTACTGCATGCTCTTACAATCCTGTTTTGTCAGAGTCCTTCCTTCCCCGTCCCTACTTCACACTCTTACATTCCTGATCAACGACATAGATCACTGTCCCTACGTCATGTTCTCGAATTTTTACCAGATGTCCCTACTTCATGCTCTTGCATTCCTTCTTACCAGTTGTCCCTACTTCGCGCTCGTGCATTCCCGATCAACGATGAGTACGTGAGGCTCTCGAAAGGGTATCGTCTCTGATTGGATATTGCGTTCCACTATATGTTCTCATGCTGTCATTCCACCTCGGTTTTCTCATTCTTATAAGCATAGTTGGCTGTAATTTACTAACCGTTAAAGATATAGTCACCAAATTCATAACATAGACATCAACCCCGACAGGGCAAATGACCGAAGGTTCAAATATACCCTAAGCATAATTATAAGCATAGATAGTTGATTATAATTCCCGAACTGAATAAGATAGTCACTAAATTCTAACATAGACATCACCCCCGACAGCAAAAATTTTGGCAGAACAAAACCTGCTGTGAGCATTCAAACTACTCTTATTCACATATATCGCACAGCAGTTATCACATGGGTAGGATTTGTAGGCAATGGCAAATTATCAGTTACTATCTTCATGACATTTGGCATTGGTGCGGTTACTGAATGTCTTGCCACAATACATGCACATGCTTCCCGATGGACGACAAACATTGCCTTTGCACTACTTGTTATGTCTATACAGGATATTACTGCGCGTAAACACATCATCACAGCTATAACTGTGGAATGTCTTGTATGTTGTGCTAAACATGCAATGACAATTTTCATTTCAGCGTGAATTACGACTTGTACTAAAAGTATTTAGACAATAATTACACTGATATCGTGTTTTGACACGTAGTTTGACACACGTGTACTGAGAAGCAACCACAAGCGGCGCCCACGTACCTCGAGTTTATGGTGTCCTATGCGCAGGCGCTCTCCGCATGGCGCGCCAGTTCCGTTCGCCTTAAGAGTAACCAATATATAACTAGCACCTTTTTGGGATGACGTCACAGACTCCAATACATTTATATGAAATAAATGCATGTTTAAAATACCAGTATTACTTACAAACCTGCGTAGTGGTCGGAAGTCGGGAGTACTGAAGGTACACGTTATTGCATTTGGAATTATTGCAACATAAATGTATGTTTTATATACACGGTGAATAAAACTTAAGGTGGTTTATGCAGTTTATTGATGACAAAAAATTAAATTACAGCTACACGAGCAGAAACTAATTGAAACCCGTTTTGGCATTGATACTTTCTTTATCTTATGATAGTTTAGCAAGAGTTGCATTGTGTATCACGATATCACTGTATAATGTTTGCAACTAAAAGCTCTTTTTTATAAACGTAATAATTTTAGTCACTAATTTGTAGAAAAATAAAAATAGCTAGAAGTGTAAAAAAAAAAATGTATAGAGGAGTGGTACAAATGTTAAAAACAATTTCTGGTTTTATTAGTCAAGTCATCAGCTGATGCAGTTAAGAGTTTTAAGATAACAAGTAATTTAAATTTAAGTTAAAATTTTGATAGGCATATTACATACGACAAATTTTCATAAAACCTTTCGGATAAAAAATTGATATTGTTTTTTTTTTACTTTTTTATGAAACGTAGCGAAGTAACTGGAATATGTGATCTGCTACAGTAGTTGGTTATGATCATATCGGTCACTGTGCTATGTATTTAAGTATTGCAAAATAAATAAGGAAAATAAATTTAACTGGTACATTTATTAAAAAATATAATTGCCTGACAATTCAGGACCTTCCCCAAGAAAGGTAATAAAATGTGTCAAACTGCACGTGGCCAAGCTTATATGTTAAGTAAGATATATGTGTTTGCTTTAGTACGATGACCTAGTAATATTGTTATGAAGTTAACTACATTAAAAATTCCAATTGTTTACGATATTTTAAATATAAATTGATTTAATAATGACATTTTGCGTTATTCGATCATTAAAGTAAGTTGTGAAAATAAAATGGCGTATAGAAAACAGTATCTTATTAATTAAAATCCGCTTGTTATGTTAATTCAGAATGATATACATAGAAAATAATTATATTTTTTTCCATATGTACGTGTAAACAAATGTGAAAAATGTTAGGGATTAATAGAAACTAAAGAAGACCTCTGCATACAAAAGGACATATGCAGTATCAACATACAACAGTTTTATAATTATTTTATATTATCTCAAAGGAAAATGTATGCGATAGTAAAAAAAAAAAACAATCAATTGGGAGGCTTTATTATTGTTCGGTGGAAACACATGCATGTGTTGATGCCTAGATGAATGTTCCGAACGTTTTGCTACTAGAATTCATTGTTTATATTGGCCCATTGATGCCGTGGTTTGAATTTCGACATGTAGTTTAAAAACACCTTGTATTTAAAAAAAAAACTAATACAGCTCGTGCTTGAAATATAGGCTTTATAATTTTTTGTACAGCATATTACATTATCAGTAGGTTTCAATATTAGTGGATTTAATTCAATCTATAATTTGTAGGAGAATAAAGTAGAGGTAGTTTTTAACGAACCTGCTCTCAGACACGCGAAACCCCACTTGATCAGACGTCAACTACTCTATTTATTATTCCAGTCTGACGCATGGGCCGTACTCTGTCGTAACAAGCAGATAAAAGAATAATGAAACATATGGTCATAAGTCGCCTGGGGCGTATCCGAGTTCGTGAGGGATAGAGATCTTAATTTAAAAAAAAAAAGCTGAATTAATATTTTAACATTGTTATAGGCCATTCACGATTACTTCCTTATTTTCTGAAACCCAGCTTAAGTTCTACTTAGAGGATATTCCTCCTATTTATGCANATAAAGTAGAGGTAGTTTTTAACGAACCTGCTCTCAGACACGCGAAACCCCACTTGATCAGACGTCAACTACTCTACTTATTATTCCAGTCTGACGCATGGGCCGTACTCTGTCGTAACAAGCAGATAAAAGAATAATGAAACATATGGTCATAAGTCGCCTGGGGCGTATCCGAGTTCGTGAGGGATAGAGATCTTAATTTAAAAAAAAAAGCTGAATTAATATTTTAACATCGTTATAGGCCTAGAAATACACATAAAGTNTTAATTTAAAAAAAAAAGCTGAATTAATATTTTAACATCGTTATAGGCCTAGAAATACACATAAAGTCCATTCACGATTACTTCCTTATTTTCTGAAACCCAGCTTAAGTTCTACTTAGAGGATATTCCTCCTATTTATGCATACAAAGCTCAACCAGATCTAAGAAATTACTCCAAAAGACAAAGCGCCGCACTCATGCGCACTCAGTGTAATAATATCTTGCAAATTTCTTACTATGCATTCCCAACACACATCCTATTTTCTCAATGTTTTATTCATATTAATTATAAATAAAATTTTATAATTTATAGATAAAATAAAAATAAAAATTCAATTGAACCAAAATAAGGTACATTTATGTTAACAGAAGTACAAAACACTTGTGATACATGACATATTAGGAAAGAACAAACATGTCATGCATGGGGTCAATTTTCAAAGGTATGATTTAAAAAAGTGTGAAGGAACCGCGAATAAACTATAGCTATTATTTGCAACATTAAATGACCTATCCCTGCTATCACTTATTATTATTAGCGAGCACATTATGTAATGCCATTCTCAATTCCCGCCTACCTGACGCTGGACCTGCATTGCAGTGTGTTTGAAATCCAGGTAATTTTTTTTACGAAACTATTAAACGTGCGCCAGATGTGCTGATCTACGAAAAGAACACAAACATCAGACTGTGATTGTCGATTGCTTTCAAAATAATATGCACATCGGAAACATTTTTTAAGAGCGCACCAATACAGCCTAATTAGAAATTTTCAAAGTGATGTATCTTAAAATATTCGGGTCTGATTCGCACATAGTACTCGAGGAGCCTGCGTTTAACTATGCTGCAGATTTTCCACCAATAATATGATAGGGTCGCCGCTTAAAGTCCCATAGATACACAATGCACAGTGAGAACACTGCCACGCCAGTAAAAATTATCTATGTCCGTGCACTTTCGTTTTTTTATATTATGAAGTTTAATCTAAAGGAACCCGTGTAAATGTTCAAAAATGGCATTTTTAGAGCGCGCTTGCGCAGTTTTCTTAATAGTTAGGAAAACAATAAAACGGTGCAGTCGTAGTTTAATCTATGGGCTTTCATCGCGTTTAATAAAATCCCACTGTCGCAGATCTTATTTGAACAGGAAAGCGTAACAGCGGTAGCACTACATGCAGGTTCATCGCCTTGCGCGTAGGGGCGACGGCGCGCTGGTCGCGCGTCTTAATGTCGACCGTATCGCTGTGCCTCGAACGCGAAAAACAATATATATATATATATATATATATCGGGGCCGCCTACTGGAGAGGGGGTTTCCAGTAGTGGTGGGTATAGACGACTCGACTCACTTTTACCTGGCCTATAATGCCTCTAAATACGCATCGCACTCGGAGTGTTAATGCGTAAGTCGGCAGCTGTAAACCGAGACTCGCAAGGCTCAAGTAATTCGTCTGCCTGGACGTGGTTAGGGAGGAGGGAACAATGCATCTTCATCGAGAGGTAGATAGGAGATTGTAGGGGAGAAGTGTCGCAATAAACTCGTTCCTCACACAGCTTAAAGGAGGGAGTGAGGGGGGCTGCACACAAGAGGATATTGTGTCGGCGACAATGCCCGCTCAGACAAATAACGGAACGGCAACTCGCAGACAATGCCTCTACTATGCCTCTCATCGTGGCCCGTCTCGCGACCGCATTCCGACGACTGTGACGTCACCAGTGCCAAGGCTACTTGTTTCAGCACTCGGTTGCAGTCGCTGGTTTCCGGTTCGTTAAACACGCTTTCAACGCAGGCCTTTAAAAAATACAGTTCGTGCTCTCAGGTGCCCATATTAAACCTTTTAGTCCCTATGTCCACGATCGAGGACATGTTGCACCATAAGGGTATTTATGATCGGAACTGTACACAACGAGGACTCTGCAGCTATTGTTTTGAGCGTCTGGCTTGCGAGAAATTTGATTTGTTGAAGTTTCAGCACCTCTCATTCCAGAATGGTTAATGCTGGCATCAACTAACACGTAGCTCGTTGTTCATTGGTTGCGAGAAGTACGCTGGACAAAAGTACAGGGTACACCGAAAAATTAAAACGATTGCAACACTTGAGCTCAAAAATTAATTCGGGACTGAACGGGTTAATTTTATCCCGAACACTAACTAGAAATTTTAACTTATTCAGATCCATATTAATTTGTAGATACATGTTCAATGTACGATAGTGCGTAGCTTCTCATACACAGCAGTGTTCTACTGCAGTATTCGGCTTAAGTGTGTAGCATACCTTCCACTTTGGGTTTTTTTCACAAATCTTCGTGATTGAGTGAAGTGAGTGAAGAGATTTGGACGGCTCTTTACATACGAGGTCTTGAGAGCTGACGAGGGTGCAGCGAGGTGGATATGGAGCAGCGCCGGAATGAAGCGGCGGGGGAAACGGGAGATCCCAGAGAAAACTCGCTGACCAGCGGCATCGTCCGGCACGATATCCACATGTAACAATCCGGGAGCGACCTCGCTGGGAATTGAACCAGGTTCGCCTAAGTGCGAGGCGAGTAGTCTGACCACTGCACCACCGCGGCCCCTGTACAGTTTCAGATACATAAATATTTTCCCACATGGGGCAGAAATGATAAGTTAATGGGGGAAACATAGATTACGGTTGTCTACCCATTTGCTTGGTCAAGATCTTTAACACTTTGAGAGCGGTATATATTTGCATACACTCAAGAAAATCTAGCAGTGAGACGCTTGTATCAACAGCATCATGAACACCAGTTCTGTTGATCTCCGTATTCCCACTCACCATCGTCCTGTCGGTCCACAGTACACCATACGCTACACTGTACTGTGCATCGTTCATTACTGGCCGTTTGTCAGCCAATATGAGGGCGATTTGTCAATGTTCCAATAATGTCTTCTTTCATAAATAACATAATAGTATGCAGTTCACTGTTTACATTGAAGTAAATTACACTTTGAGAGCTGCCGACGTGTTATTACTGTGCGGTGGACACCATGAAAACTCTTGGAGAAGTAATATTTCGGCGTTAATGTCTTCAAGGAATTCGGATCGCAAACCAAACCTTACACAACTGCGTTGAATTTAGACAACGTGATATGTCGCCAGTCCTCAAATCGTTAATATCATGCAGTAATCGAAATGTTCGCAAATAACTGTATAAGCATTTGCTTGGAATGGAAATGCAGAACCACTACTAGAAAAACTGGTGTGAAACGTCCCCCAGCACATTCAGCTGGGACAGAACTTGCGAAAGCGAAACCGAGCGCACGCTAGGTCTCACCTGCTAGAAAAAGACATCGACACATCACAGAGAAACGCTGCACATACCCAACCCAACTGGGAGTCCAATCTTTTTCTAACTAGCAGTCCGTTTTTTTTTTACTGAGCCTTCAAACCCACTTTCCTCTGTGTCCCGCAGTGCGACCCCCTGGTCAGCGAGTCAGCGAGTGGCAGGAACGGGAAAAATCAACAGGGCCGAATCAATATGTAATAATAGAGCGGAGGAGAATGTTTTCCCCCGCTGGAAGTTGGTGTAGGGGTGGAGTGTTCCAGAACCCCCTCACTCCCTCTACTAACCCTCGTCACGAGTGGCACCCTGCTATTATTGTTGCGTGCATATTTCATGAGCATTTCGCGTGCCGGGACTCGGCGCGATGGAAAACAAATATTTTTCCTCGAGGGTTCTCCATGTTGGCCGGTGTTTGTTGCAGTCCTTTCTGTGGGAAGGGGAGGTAGAAACTAACAATAACTCCCGTTTCAACGTTGGTAACTCTGTGCGCCGGCAGTTCTGTCCGGATTGGCAGTACCCGGCGCGTCCCCACCCTCTACGACGGTAGGCTAAGCTTAAAAGCATGTAAAATTCACTACATTATTTTTGCAGCATGTTACACTTCNTGGGGTTTTTTTTTTTTTTTTTTTTTTTTTTAAGGAAAGCTAGCAGGTATACATTAAAATTACATTCACAGTTTGATCTTATTTCATTATACATCCACCGCAGGATTCGGGGCCAAAAATAATCCGCCGCAAGAAAACGAAGGCTAATTCCGTTTGGTTTGCTCGGGGGTAAAAGTAGCTAATGGCTGGTCACGGTAAACTGGGCTCTTTTGAAAGCCCTCCTTGAGTTTTAATATCACTTAACTATTTTCTGTGATAAAAAGGAAGAGTTCTTCATTGCAAAAAAAAATGGGCCAACGATAATTTTTCCTTTACTATAAAGAGCTGCATATAAAGGATATCTATAGTCGGTGCTGTACATAATAAGGAATCAGTGGCCGGGGATTTTAGCGCCTTCCTGTTGAGAAATTTGATTTGTTGAATTTTCTGCACCTCTCGCGTGTGATTGGTTAATGCTGACATCAAGAGGCACGCAGTGCGTGGCTCTATGGTTGCGAGAAGCACGCTCGACTCTTGTAAAGCTCATATCAAGATATTAAACGATTACATTACTTGGACTTGTAAATTGATTTAGGACTGAACAGGTTAAATAAATAAACTTAGGTTCGTTGTTATTAACTTTTTTTATAATTTTTTATTTTATGGCGATATAAATTTTCTTATTAGCAAAGAAAAAAACGCGATCCTCCTTTTTTACAGTAAAGAACTTATAATGTTTACCAAAGAAAATAGTTAGGTGATATTAAAACTTATCTTTCCTGTATTACAGTTTTTAGTACGTAACAATACTTACTGAATTCTACGTTACCAAATATCATTTTTTATATAATTGAAATAATGGTTTAATCTTCATAATAATACTAACTGGCCATAAAGATACTGCTGAACTACTGTAATGATGATGCAGGGTTACCATTGCCATTAATATATAGATCAAACGAAAATTTTGTTTGCGATAAACCTACTTTGCAGTGATTCATACTTAACGATAATTTTTTTTTGTGGTAACAAAGCATATTTTATAGCAAAGCAAATGTTTTTAGAGTATAGGAACTGTAAGGTATAGCTTGCAGGAAGAATAATGATGCTGAACTGGAATCAGACGTGTTTTTGGTGATCATGATAAACGAACGTGAACATAAAACAAGGTCGATGTCGTTTTAACAGTTTCAGAAGTTAGGACGTGTACGTGGGTTGCAAAAAATGCTTCCTTCTTGATCTGTGGTGGACTTTTTCTTACTTTTTAAAGTAATTCGTGACGTTGCTATGGTATTTTGTCATATTTTATATAGCAAAGTGTGTAATAACTTATTATTAATTACATAAAGGGGTAATTACTTCATAATTAAATTTTTTGTTACTTAGATTAAGAAGCACGTAGAAAGTTTAACCTGACTGCAGTTTTATTATTAAATTACTATTAATTTTGAAGTTGTCTTTTTCTTTTCCTATCTTGATACCCATATTGATGTGTGTAAACAATATGCTTGTGTAAACTTTCTACATTAATACTTGATGCTGTACAGTGACGAATTTCCTTTTACAACACCAAACGAAGGTAATAATCGAAATTGCACCGCGTAAAAATAATGGTGGGGTAATGATTTTGTATGTGACTCATGCGCCAGCTAATTACTGTAATGNGAAATTGCACCGCGTAAAAATAATGGTGGGGTAATGATTTTGTATGTGACTCATGCGCCAGCTAATTACTGTAATGGAAATACCAATAAAAACAATATAGAATAGGCTTAACGGCACGAAAACACCACTAGGTTACAACTAGGAAAATAAATAACTTGGGCAATTAATGAAATTCATAATTCCCGTATTTAATTAATTTGAATTAATAAGGTTTTGATTCGGTTTTACCAACACGCGATTTTTGTTAGTTAATAGAAAACAGAAAATTAATGTAAAGGTAAATCTTTGTAGGTTGCTTTTTGGCTATTGTACGAAACAGGTAGCCTACCAGTTGAAAGCTCTTTAAAGAAAATATTTCTTATCTCTGATTTACTGTTATTTCGTGAAATACACAATGCAGAAAATTTCATTTTGGCTTGGCTGCCTATTTCGCTATCAGCTACCCGCGCCATAGATGCTGATAAGGTCATAGATTGATCAAATTGAAATTGGAAATGCACTTGGTATGATAATTACAAAGACAACTTCCACAGTAGTAGTCAATGTTGGCAGTTAGAAGTAATGTATCTAATAGCGCGAATTTGACGTCAGTTCGAGATATGATGTTGGTCGCACGATATGCTTCAAGACTGTTCGGTTGTGTTGTCTAAATGAGTACAGAAGATACGATACATTTTTTGACTTTACAACGTTTACGAGTTATGTACACTGCTGTACACCAGCAGCTGGAAGAGTTAAACGGCCAGANGAAGCGTTAACCGGCCAGACTCCGTTATGAATCCGTCCTTTACTGGAAACTACTCTACATTCTACTGTACACTTAGCCGCTATTAGCNGGAAGAGTTAAACGGCCAGACTCCGTTATGAATCCGTCCTTTACTGGAAACTACTCTACATTCTACTGTACACTTAGCCGCTATTAGCATTTAACAAACGTGACGTGCATACATGAGCCATTCTTTCTTCTACTCTCTAAACATAAAATATTCAGAGGAAGCCTTTATTGCCATACCATGCAGTGACGTGGGATATTAATGTGACATGGTTGTGTGATAGCCCGCTATTATTTGCCCTATGGCTTTGAAAAGGCAAGAAACACTTCAGGTGCACTTTAGATCGTTGTAAATTTATGTGGACAACTAAAGCTCTGGTACGTTAGATTCAGAAGCTAACAAGAGCCTAAGTTTTCAATTTTAATTCTTTTAACAACAATGCGCTTTTGAGAGGACACTTTGTACAAGAGGGAGAATATTTATACACATTAAGTAAACAATATGCACTCAAGTACTCTTTTTAGCGTACTTTCCGAAGAAAAGTAAGGCTTATGAGATAACTTTCTTGTCTGTGTGTTGTATGTGTATGCGTGTGAGTGAGTACATCTATAGATGTGTCAGTGTGTGTTTGTGCGTTTGTGTCCCCCTTTCAGTTTTTGATCGCTTTAAACGAATTTCACCAAACTTGATAAACGTGTAGGCCTACTACTCAGTAAGGACACCTGATTTTTAATAGTTTTCGACCAAATTTTAAAAATAAATGTCTTACATTATATCTTGAAAGCTAACTATTCAACCAATTCTCACCCAATTTGGCATGCAAGTAATACTATGGTAGGCCATGTAAACGAAAGTGATTAAATTTAATTAGTTATTTTCAAAATGGCAGCTATAATATTTTCAAATCTGCTATAACAGTTAACCAATTTCGACCGGATTTTGTGTACTTGGAATATATATTACAGACATAATAGATACCAACAAATAACCACTTTTTTCGGTCATTTTGGAAGATAGCGCCATTAGAATAAATAAAGTTATGTCGTAACCTGGTAAATAATTAACCGATTCCTATCTTATTTGGCAAACAAGTAGTACTGATACAGATGATGCTAGGTGATATGTTTTAAGCATGTCAGGAACCTATTTTCAAAATGGCGACCATATAGCAATTTTGACTTAGAATGCTATATCGTAGAAACTATGTAATCAATTCGAATATAACTTAGTATGCTAGCAGTTGACATTACAACTATCAATTGCATCTACATTGTGCATTGTGTATTCCACCATTTTGTAAGATAGCACCATGCGAATAAAATTGAGTTTTTGTGTCATCTTGGGAAAGTATTTACTAATTCCTATCAAATTTAGCAAACAAGTAGTACTGAGGCAGATGATGTCAAGTGGTATGTTTTAAGCATGCCAAACACTTATTTTCAGAATGGTGGCCATATAGCAATTTTTAGCATAGAATGCTATATCGTCGAAACCGTGTAAACAATTTCAACTAAACTTTGTATGTTGGCAGTTGATATTGCAACTATCAACTCTCTATACATAGAGCATCTTTTTGTCCGCCATTTTATTTGATAGCGCCATGCGAGTAAATAATTTTTCTTCTCATATCTCGGGAAACAAACTGGTAAATGTTATGTATGCCAGGCATTTATTTTCAAAATGGTGGCTGTATAAATATTATAGCTCAGTATATTTTTTTAACGAAACAAATTCCAACTTAACTTTGAATGCTGGCAATATCTATTACAACCATCAAATTGGTTTATTAAGAGTCTGATTTCTCAGCCATTTTGTAAGATAGCCCTACCGATAAATAATAATGATTTTACATCGTGTATCGGGAATTTATCAACCCATTCTTACAAAATTTGGTGAAGATGTACTTTGGTAGGCCATAATAATTAACACATTTTTTAAAGTAGGACACACTTATTTTCAGAATGGCAGCTATAAAATAATTTTAGTTTTGTGGACGATATCTACGAAACTATGTAATATATGTCCACTTAACTTTGTGTATTGGCAGAACACAGTCGTCGAAATTGTAACTACATTACTTTTTTGACCTCCATTTATGAAGACCGCCACATAAAAATTATGGATGTCTTATGCCATGTCTCGAGCACGAATCAATCGATTCCTACCAAATGTTAAATGCTACATAAGGCCATGTAAGACTTTCATCATTTAAATAGGTCAGACAACGATGTCCAAAATAAGTTCGACATATCCATTAAACAACTTAACCAAATTCAACCAAAATTTGTATTTAAACAGTATACATTAGAAGCATCGTATGTATAACCTCTTTTTCTGGCAATTTTNAGAAGCATCGTATGTATAACCTCTTTTTCTGGCAATTTTGTACGATATCATAAAAAAAAAAGAAAATTAAGTTTTTTTTGTCATATCTCAGGTACCAAACAACCTATTTCTATCGAGTTCTTCACACAAGTAGCTACGGTAGGCCATGTAAACTTACATGTTATATGTGCTTCAGTCATTAATTTTCAAAATAAAGGCCCTGTAAATATTTTAGTTTAGTAACCCTATCATTTGAAAGTTTAGATTGATTAAATTTACCGAAGTTGATGCTCCGTACCCTACCTCCGTAATGTAGTGAATGGCACGCTAGCTATACACACAGGCAACACAGCGCGCTTGCGCATGCGCTTGCGAGGGGTCGAAACAGAGTATACACACTACCTCGCCACCGCATGCGCGCGAGCTGGCGCAGCCCACCGGCACAATGGGATGTGTATGACACATAAAAGCGGTAGACCCGCGTGCACTGCAGCGCGGAAAAAACGACATCACCCAACACTAGCACTAATAGTAATAATATAAATAAGCGACCGCATTAAAAAATTAACGCAATGACATCAACCTAGTACATAAACGAAACTATCAATACAAAAGCATAAAGAAATAGTATAGAAGCTATTACCAGTCCACGACGACTGCGATGACGGCGAGCCCACCGCAGGTGTCGATGCCGCCGAGGAGCACNATAGAAGCTATTACCAGTCCACGACGACTGCGATGACGGCGAGCCCACCGCAGGTGTCGATGCCGCCGAGGAGCACGTCAGACAGCCGGTCGACAGAGCCAGTCAGTTAGTCGTCGTCCCCTGGGGAATGCGTAGGCTGATGCGAGTATTTCTTCTCCTAACCATGCAATGGTAATTTTGGGGCCTTTCCGAATTTTGGGATGTTAATAACTATATACGTATTCGATATTACTCATCCTACTTTCCTAGATGTCGCAGTGGTCTTATGGTCAAGACGCTCGACTGTTTACTCAAGGGGCGCCGGAACGATCCCGCACGCCTCCTGCATTTTTTGGGTTCACTTACAACAACCAATTTAAAAATAATTCCTGGTGTGCCCCTGCGGACGACGAGTGAACAAACACATACAAAAATGGTGGCATCGATACCAGCACTCCTAGAACCTCACACACACTAGTGGCGGGCGCCGAAATTAAAGATGGTCGGCTACAGCAGGTGACTGGCGGTAGGTGCAAGAATTAATGATGGAGGATGTAAAAAGCAAGAACTTAGCCCACTCTGGTGTCGGGTGCGAGAATTAAAGATGGAGAGCTGGAAAAGCAAGCGAGAGAAAATAACGGAGACCAGAAGGAATATGAGAAAACCTCAAGGGAAAGAAAGGACGAGAGAGAGAAAAATCGGGAGAGAGAGACAGAAAGGAATGCTAGAGCATGAGATAAACGATTTGGAATGTAAGAGTATGAAGAGGTTGGTACGAATGATAGAGCAGGAAGGAGAAAAGGGAAGTTCCGTGGGAAAAAAGGGAAATCCACGGGGCAGGAGGGTTTGGCGTGACGTCATCCAGGATGGCCTCCGTGGCTCCCGGCTCCCCTGCTAGCAGTCAGGTGATGCAGAATCGGCATTTTATAACTACTCAGCCCATTTATAACCTTCTGCTACTTGTTAATGAAAACATTGTCATGTGAGTAATAAACACAGCGTACACATTTCACCATACTCAAAACTAAAAGACCGAGGCCACATTTAAATATATATATTGGTTATTATGTCCGATGAAACTGCCTCAAAAAGTGCTCATTTCACCGTGAACAACCTATANTCAGGTGATGCAGAATCGGCATTTTATAACTACTCAGCCCATTTATAACCTTCTGCTACTTGTTAATGAAAACATTATCATGTGAGTAATAAACACAGCGTACACATTTCACCATACTCAAAACTAAAAGACCGAGGCCACAATTAAATATATATATTGGTTATTATGTCCGATGAAACTGCCTCAAAAAGTGCTCATTTCACCGTGAACAACCTATANATTAAATATATATATTGGTTATTATGTCCGATGAAACTGCCTCAAAAAGTGCTCATTTCACCGTGAACAACCTATAATAGTAATTTTTAAAGGTTATGTGCGTCTTTACAACCGCAAAAACAAATATTTTTAAAGAAAAGCAATATTGCTAAATATTTTAAATCACTGCGTAAATTTTCAATACAATATCACAGTCTGTTACGAAAATCTATTATTTACCAACACTTCCAACTGACATCACACTCATAGCACAATTTCTTTGGCTAAAAATAATACATAAGTCAATTTCGCCCAAAAATTCTGGTTGTGTGAATGTTATGTTGGTATGTTCTATGCTCTGTGCCTGTGTTTTTTTTTTGTTTGTGAATCAACCCTTAGACCCATTCTACAATGACACGGATGCGGATACATATCACGGAGCAGGTAACACAATCGGTGTTAAGTCTACAACGGGACGCAAGCGTGCGCGGGTAACGTACGGATTTACGTTGGAAAGCTGGGTAACTCCCAAGGCATTATTTGGTTAGTTGATATTCCTCCTCGTCGCCATCGTGTTTTACAAGAAAATCAGAGGCCTGGATTTGAGGTGGCAATTACCACTTTTGATTTAATCAGTTAACATGCAAGATTTGGCGGTATTACTTAGAGAATACCGAACATTGAATAAATATTAAACATTTAAGTATATTGTTTTAAAGCTTATTTCAGTATTTTGTAACAAAAAATAATTTCTGATTTCATAGGTTGCAGATCGTTGCGTTTGTGTGTATTGTAGAATAGTCGAAATTCTTCCCCGATTCGTTCGCTCACTCCGTTCACGTGTTCCGTGTTCGTTTCTTACGCACCGGTGCGATGTAGAATGGACATTATCATTGTTTCTGACGACAGTTAACATGGGGTTAAAAGCTGTTTACGGTAAACTCAGCACTTTTAAAATTCCCTGCTTAAGATCTATTTGCGTGCACAGCGTGTATTATTCCACCATACGTAACATTAATATTACAGTGGGCCTGATCACTTTGTTCGTGCGTCCGTCAAGTGAAGCTGTGAAGTTGTCGGAAAAAGTAAAGATTTTACAAATTATTTAATTCTGAGCCATGTATACTTAAAAAAAAACCAGTATTTACAAATGTTTATCTAACACATTTATTTAAAAGTTAAAGATATGGAACTCTTTTCCCTCCGTTGATACCAGCTTTACGAGGCGTATCTATTCAGGGTGCCCGTCAAAACATGTATGCAGTGACATTCTTCAAAGTTTGATCAAAAGTGCTTAATTAACCGTGAAAAGCCTAAGTTATGACACCTGTGCTTCAAATGTGTGTCAATTTTTTTATATGTAAAATTGTAGTTGTGTTTGTATCGGAGTGAAGAATGCGTAGTACCCAAATCGACATAATTTCGTGGCATTTTTTCTATTGGCTTTTACAAACGCGTAGAGTACGATTAACCTTGATAACGACGGAGAGTAAGAAGTTCCATATCTTATCATGGAACTAGAAGTGCTACGTAAAGAGTGGTATTATTGAAATTGTGTATTATGCTTTTTATTTTTTAAATGCACATAAGTGTAATAATAAGCCAATTTTTTATATGTTAAAATTTCTAATAATTTCACAGTTTGACTTGACCGACGTGAATAAAGTGATCAGGCCTACGGCAATGTTAGCTGCATATATGGTGACAATACACAGTATGCATACAAATAGATCATCAACAGGGTTTTCAAAATGGCCCAATTTATCGTGAATCGCATATAACATGCTAAATCCTATTATTTCGCTCTGCTGGCCTCGCACTAGGCTGCCTCATTAAAAGAAGAAAGAATGGTCGCTATAGTCTATTCGCGGTTTCTGCGCCCTTTTTTTTAATCAAACCTTTGAAAAATCACCCTGTGTAGTACGTGTTTGGTTGTTTTCTAAATATGCCATGTACTACAAGTGGTTTTTATCCGTATTAACATATAAGTACTTTATTCTTGGTTAAATAGTACTTTTACTTATATTTTATCTTCAAACAATAACATTCCATTTATAATTAATATGAATAAAAACAGGGATAAACTAGGCGTGTTGGTAATAGCTAGTAAGAAATAGTTCTTATGCAAAATATCATTACGTCGAGTGCGCACGAATATGGCATGTTGTCCCTTTGGTGTAACTTTCTAGATTAAGTTAAGTTTTGTTTGCGTTAGGCGGAGGAATATCTTCAAAGTAGAACTTTAGCAGGGCTTCAGAAAAGTTGGAAGTTCAACGCGAATGGACTATGGCAGCAGTTTATTCAGCTGATTGGCCAGCGCAGTTTGCAGGGCTTCGCCCGCGGTGTCCGCGAAGTAAGTTCTTCGTGCTGCTAGACTGTACAGAAGCCGGCTGGCGTGTCGGCCGAATGGTGTGGTGGGGGGCGCCTGGAATAATTTCCCTCCCAGCAGCAGCACGTGTGCGATGACAGTTGTGCATCGTCACCGAGCCAGTTAGGGGTCGGCCCAGATGGTTGCCCCCCCCCCTCCTCACAAATTCA
>NQII01000453.1:31392-133251 GCA_002778355.1 Clitarchus hookeri | reverse complement strand
TCACAAATTCAGTCCAAACCACACTCCGCCTCACCAGACAGCCAGGCCCGACCGCTCCGCCACCAAGACAGACGGGATTGTGCCAAACGAAATATTTATTCTCAGCCGCCACCAGACAGACAGTCCACTCCCGAGGCTATTTCCGGGAGCGCTGATGAGCCTTAGAAAGCCAGCGTGCCGTTACAGAGTAGGTAACACTCTCAGTCCCCGCCGGTCGTGTTTAGTAGCATGTCTTCCTGGCATTCCGCAGTTAAGTGAACACTTATTAAACAATATTAATCGCCTCAAGGTCACATTCGGCCATCAGGAAGCATTGCGACGGCGATAGGATAACAATAACAAGATTCACGTGTGTTCTGTTTCCTCAGAATGTTAAGCGGCGAATGTGGGTTTTAATACAGCAATCCGTTCAGACAAGATACAGTATTGTCGCTATTGTTTAAAACACCGTTTTACACAAGAATGTGTATCGTAAAAAGGAGGTCACTTACAGCGATTTTTGCAGACTTTGACACTTTTCAAAGACCACGTTTGTGTTTCAATAACCAAGTTTATGAATTGGCAACATCGACTTTCATTTCTGTTTTGGAAAAATGTTTACACTTAAGTATTCCATGGTTTATTTTGCTTTCTGTTTTTTTTTTAACGCATAACTTGTAAGTAGAAGATTTTAGAGATTTGTATAATAGTGACCTTTTTATAATTCCACTGTTTCACTTAACTACGTATGAATAAGGTGTGGCCAGGTCCACGGCAATGTTAATTTTACATATGACGGAAGAATACACAATGTCCATACAAGTAGATCTAAAGCGGGCCATACGGAGGCGTTACCGCGACATGCATTCGCGGGTAGCTGAATTCTCGCAAATTGGATTTGTAAGAGTACGATATTATTACACACGATGCATGTTAATGGATTAAATTACAGAAGCCACTCTGCTCTTTTCTCCGTTCCCTTATGAAAATCTGACAGGATAACCCTAAAAATTGCAATTTTAAACAATTTTCACGGTTTTCCCTCTGTTTGTAATAGGATTAAAGTTAAATGTGTTGCCTGGACGTAACACTTTTTTACATTTCCTGGAAAAGTCGTTATTCCCAGAACATTTTATTTACTGAGATACGTGTATACTCTCGAACACTGATTTCAGACATTAAATTTACTAGAGAAACCCTTCTATGGGAGCCGCCAGCATGGCTCTTGAACTGCGCTGCAAAGTGGTTGAAACACGCGTTTTTCTACGAAACTATTAAACGTGCGTCCCATGTGCTGATCTTCGTATAGAACTCGTACTTGTGACGAGGTGTGGTGGGAGGAGAGCAGTCTAATCACTACTACACCGCCGCGGTCCCGGCACCCTGCTGAGGTTTCCGTACTTGACTGTTCGCGAGTGTTAGGACCGGAGGAAGTTCCTCCTCAGTTCCGTCGATCCGCAGTCCATGTCAGTTTGTGAGGCTTGCAGTTGAATGAAAATTCACTGGTTAGTCTCCCCACAGGAAGCAATAGAGAATACAAATGTAGCACAAAGGGAGAAAGTATAAGAGATCTTGGGAAGGCCTGAGGGCTACGAGGGATGAAATATGTTTATTTATGTTATGTTGCACACAATTACTGCAGTTAAAGACTATCTGTAAGTTGAGTTGCCGGTCTCCAGCACTGCAGGAATCTCAGTTTTGGTTTCTGTATTCCCACTTATCATCGTCGTGCCGGCGAGCCGTTTTTTGTTCGTGTCAATACCGCGCTTATAAACAATTAATTTTAATAATATTTAATCCTTCAGTTACACAGAGTTTAACCTCCGCATAACCACAATAAATCTGTAGTTTATAACACTTCAAAGACAAAAAAAAAATGTATAAAGATAAGAGTTAAAAAATAAACTGCATAAAATGCTTTGAAATTCGCATGAAATGCGTTACTGATGAAACAGTATGCTCGACTCCCACCAAGGCGAACACGGTTCAATCCCTAGCAAGTGGGAATCGTGCCGGAGATGCCGCTGGTCGGCGGTTTTCTCCGGGATCTCTCGTTTCCCCCGCCTTTGCATTCAGGTGCTGCTCCATTCTCACCTCATTTCACCCTCATCGGCTCTCAAGACCTAACTGTTAATAACCGTCAAATCTCTCAACTCAACTTAACAAAAATATGCCCGAACATTTCAAAAGATTTCTGGACATAATTGTCTATACTTATGGTAAAAAAAAAAATGTATGGGGATATATAATTTTGTAGTATGAGAGAAGCAATCAGATTAATTGTTGAATAGTTCGTATTGTTCAGGTGTGTGTATATACTCTGTCTCTCTCTCTTACACACACACACATATATATACACACACACACACACACACACATCCATCAGAATTGTCTGTTATTGTCCCGGTCTGTGATTTTATCTGCAAAAATTACACATAGATATTTTCACTAATGCACTTTGTTTCCACTACATAGAAGATAGTTCCTCCACCAGAGGACCTGCGGCAACTATAACTTAACAATTACAGAATATTCTGGCGCTGGTACGATTTGGTTGCTGGTACAATCTAAACCTGAATCAGTGATATCAGTCTGCGAAATAACTTTCACTGAATGTCAGTTGATAAGCTACTGCCGACTGGCAAATCAAGGAAATGAAATCGGAACGAGTGACTTATGACAGGGGAATTCTCGGCGTTTAGTGGGAATCACAAAATTCAGCCATCATATTAATTAGTTATCAGGCACTGGTTATCAGTCGCTCAATTTTCAGTATTTTCAATGATTTGGCTCAATTCTCACTGTTTCAGATTTAGAGTGTACTCAGAGCTCACATCATGCCGAGTTATATCTAACCAATTCACATGAACTCTCCTCTGGTGTGTAACTGTGTGCGGGCTCGCAGCTACTGGCCCTAACCAGCGCACGAGGTTCGCCGTTGAGTGTTGCCAGAACTCAGCAGGAGTCGAAGGGGACGTCTGGTCCTGCAACAGGAGATAAATGTCGAGGCTCTTGAAATGTTTTATCGGTCGCCGCAGACACCCCACACTGCCCACACTCACGACTGGGGGACTTGGGGGAACCTTTCTGGCGAGGGACGTTGGCTCCAAGGTCACGCACGCTCTATCGTCGCGCTTCTGCCCTTTTCCAACCACAACACCAGCGTGTTATCCACTTATAGTCTGCCCACTGTTAATTGAGCACTTTTGATAGTCCTGCGTAAATTCTAATTTTCTTCATTTTGTATCCTTCTGCCATACGTAAAATAATCACTGCCATGGGTCTGATCACTTTGTTCGCGCGTCATGCAAGTGAAACCATAGTATTTTTATAAATTAAAATACGCTACGAACGTCTTTTCGCGGTTTCTTGAGAGTTTTTGAATTAGACCTTTGAAAAATCATTCCATGTGTGATGTGCGTGGTTATTTCCTAAATATGTCATTTATCACAAACGTTTTAAACTTAAGTTAATATAAACATGAACTATTTTTTTTTATTAAATCGATCTTTTCCTTATATTTTATAAATTATAATATTCTACTTATAATTAATATGAATAAACACAGAGAGAAAATAAGTGTGTTGGTAATGCCTAGTAAGAAATGGTTCTTATGAAAATTATTATCACATTGAGTGCGCTCGTATGAGGTGCGGCGCTGTCCCTTTGGTGTAATTTCCTACTCTCGGTTAAGCTTTATTTGAATGTGGCGGAGGAATATCCTGGAAGTAGAACTTAAGCAGGGCCTCAGAAAAGTTGGAAGTAATCGTGAATTCGTACTTGTAGGAAGAAGCTCTAACTTCAGTGCTCGTACAAAGTCAAGTCATACAAATGTTCTTTATTAATTCGTTGACAACCTAACTGGAAACATTTATGTATGACAATGTGTGGGCCTACTGTAGCATATATCTAGTTATCGGCATTAAATTGTTTTTTTTTTTTTTTTCAAAGGTTGAGTTTCCATGCGTATGCTATCCATTCTTAGGAGCGGGATAATACCGTTGGTTCAATGACCGCCAGGCTAGATATCCCGTACAATCTGTTTGTTCTGGAAGTAGATAGTTTAATCCAAGTCCAGGTAACACGGGATTGCGTTCTTGTTATCTTGTAGAGTTTTGCTGCAGGACGTACCTTATTAACCGCCATCCTAAAGAATTTGTTATACGTTTAACTTGATTTGAAATTCGTGAACATGATTTTGGCGAAAAGAATTTTTTTCCAATTCCAAAAGTCTCAATCTGAGAAACACTTTTGTAATGCATGGTTTTTCGGCGTATTAGGCTTTTTTTTATAGCGAACCTGATTGACCTTGTGGTTTTAAGGTGCTGCCTAGTGCGGGACTAGACAAGCGGAAACTGGTTAAGACGTGTCTCAGCTTTCAAACAAAAAAAAAACATTTTGTGCATTTTGTAGAAGTAATTAATAAGAGCTTGTGTTTTTGTGTTGTTGTTGAACCGGCAAAATCTACCTAAAATTTCCAGGCAATTAAACATTTCACAAAAAAAAAACCCTTTTGTAGAAATCTGGCCACGGCGAAGATGGAAAAAGTTTTTTTTGAAAGTGATATCATATAAGGTGGCCTAGACACACCAAAAAGTCATTTATATGCTGTTCACTTTTGAGACCCAAGTTACATTTTCCTTTCTGCTATTTTTTTAATCTTTTTAACCATGTTTTTAAATAAATATTACCATGTAAGTAATAAATACAGTGTGGATAATTCACCGCACTCGGAAGTTAACGTTTAAGACTAAAATAAAATATATTTATTGACTATTATTCCAAATGAGAGAGCTTTTAAAAGTGCTCACTTTACCGTGAATAGCCTATAACATGTAATGCACTATCCTTTCGCTCTGCCGTTCCCACGCTATGCAACCGTGTTATGGCTCCCGCCTTCCTGGAGCTTTTTCCCGCGTTTGAGGCCGACAAGAGCGGGGGCGATAAGGGCGACACTACCACGCGCATCAAGTGCGCCATCGCCGCTAAGTGCAAGGCTTTGAACCTGCGTGCAGTTTCTCGTCACACCTATGGGACTTTCAGCGGTGACCCTATAATTTTATTGGTGGAAAGTTCTGTACGAAGGTTCGATACAGGGCCCTTGAGTAGATTTGTACGTCTCTAACGCGTATATTTTTTAACTAGAGAACTTTGAAAAAGCTGTTTTTTTGCTATATTGGTGTACTCCGAAATGGTGTTCCCAATATGCGTGGCGTCTTGAAAGCACCCAACAGCCCTCGTCTGAAGTGTGTATTCTTTTCGTAGATCGGCACATTGGACGCACAGTTAATAGCTTAGTGGAAAAACGTGTATTTCACACGCACTGCAACGCAGTCCGAGCGACAGGTAGGCGGGGACCTTAAGAAAATGTATTTTCACAAAGAGACGCTGCCGGTAACCTAAGGAAATATGCAGGTGTACCTATGAGACATTGAAGTATATGTTATATGTAAATATTTTAGCTTAAGTCTGGTGTATCTACTTATCATTATGTATAATTTTGTACGTGTTATTAATAATAATATCATCAAAATATAAAAAATAAAAAAAACATTTTCTACAGTATAACTGGCATCTAATAATAATGTGCTGATGATTTGAGCCTTTTTCGTCACGAAATGCTCTCAGCACAGCGAAGTGTTAGTAAAGGAACCATACGTTTTAACCAAACTAAAATTGCCACACATTTTTAATGAATACGTGCTTTTACTTTGTTGATTGTTGTTGTAGTGTGTCGGAAACTAATATTTCCTTCTTTTTTTTCAGGTGAGTACGCCTACTCATTTCCACGCTGTTGTAGCGGTACTTGTGGTAAGTCGAGAATTTAAGTTTATAGATGTTTAAAATACCTGTAGGCCACTGTTTCTGACGGTAGCAATATCGTCGCCTGTGTAGGCGGTGAATAATGGAATTATGTACATTCCAGCAGATCTGGCGTTGCGTATCTTTGTCAGTTTTTCACACCCGATTGAGGATTTACCTTTTAGTTGCCAACATATAAAAATCCTAAACATTTTTCAAATTGATAAATACGCATAGGTATGTTGGGGATTATATTTGTACTCTCGGAAGTAATGGAAACTTCCTTATTGCTAGGTGCGCTGTGAAAAAAGTTTCTAGTTGACTTCCTAAACTGTAATGAAAGTTGTTAATTTACACAATACCAGATATCAGGCTGCAAACGTAGAAATGTTGAGAGTCACTGCTATAAGTTAACAAGTTGGGAATTTCCCTACATTTTTGACTCTGAGCTAATGTAGAAAAGCTTTCGTGGATGTATGGCAAAATAATTACCGCAGTGCTTTCTCACTACACGTATTGTTACAAGACGTCAGAGGGGGGCATATTCGAGTTCGTGAGAGCTAAGATGAATTTTGAATTTATTCACACAGCTATTATTTACATTATTAAAATATCTGTCTTCACTATTACTCTGGTTATTCTCAGTGATTGCTTTATTTAATGTATATCTCAGTTCTAATTAATATCCTTATAACTATCTCTGTATGTTTACAGCCACATAATTCACCCTAATTATTTACACATTTTCAGTCTGTATATTGCCATCATTCCAAACGTCTTACACTCAGTAGTCCCGCCCGCCATTCTCACTCTGCACTGTGGCGATGCTCGCAGTCCGCAAACTTCATTCCCGCTTNGCCGATGCTCGCAGTCCGCAAACGCGTTTGTAGTGCTCGGTGGTAATTTTCTGCCATGCACAGGGGACAACGTAAGTAGTTTTACTGACTTTGCATCACGTACCTGTTTGTGTACATCACTTAGAGAAAAGTATAATCGTACGCTAGTGAAATCAGCCGTGGACAAAATTTCCTTCCTGTAAGTGCGTTTAATTAAATACAGAATTTTTATAGGTAGGTCTTAGCATGTTATCAAAAATTGTACGCTAAATTGTGCAACCCCTTCATTGACACATTCATTTTAATATTTCAACTGCTGAAACAAAACGAGTTTTCCTGTGACATATACTTTTTAAATTGAGACCCTCATTTGGCGCTGTAATTCTTCACCAAGCTAGACTAGATGCAAGTATATGTTAGTTTCACGGGTGTCGTTGGATCTGTGATCATCTTACACGACCTGCAAAACTCAGAACCAACAGTAAATTCCCAGCACTCTGGTGGCTACACTCCGTGTGGCCGGGTGAAACAGGAGAAGGAGTTCTGCGTGTGGCGGCAGACAATGAACAAGTGACCTCTGCTCGAGTGTGTAGAGGACTGTGGAGTCTAGCTTGGTGCCGTCTTATAACGCGAGATTGNATGAACAAGTGACCTCTGCTCGAGTGTGTAGAGGACTGTGGAGTCTAGCTTGGTGCCGTCTTATAACGCGAGATTGTAGGTTCTCTAGTATTAAAAAGTACATGTCCACCTTCGTAACGGAGCCCACGAGAAAAGTGACTGTTGGTCCACTTAACTAGCAACAGTCAATTATAAAATGTATGTCAGCAGCGCCCAAAAGAATCTTCCTGAGAAAGTCCGTGGTTGTATCGTTGCTGGTTCCCACAAGTACACAATGCAGATCAAGCACGTCTTTCATAAACTGATACATCCGAGTTAGTAGGTCAAGCGGAATTTGTAACAAATTGGTTTCTTTCTTTCTACTTTCTTACTCACTATTGTTGTAACTGGTGGAAGTGCCTTGATTATGTTTGTAACAGTTCTACAGTGTTACTAGATGGACGCATGGATATTTTGTCACTGGGACCATGCCAATGCTAATGTTAACGTTTCACTGCGGATGGATAAACAGTGGGTTGAGATATAAGAAATTGACTGTTAGGTTGATTTCATTAGCACTTTTATTCAATTATTCGTACTTACTGTCAACATTTCTTAGTGATGTGATGACAAATTGACACTACACTAATAGGAGAAAGTAGCCGGGCTCGCTGTCACACCCTAGCGAGGCCGTCTTCCGTTACTCACTGATTTCACTGGCCAGTAATTTCAGTAACGTCAGTTATGGTTCCTGTACTGCTGACGATCACTGAACATCACTGGCGGTCGTTTCGGCGAGCAACTGGATGGCGCCCTGTGCGAGGCTAAAAAGATTACTGAAATCACTGGGACTCAGCAGGATGTGTAATGCCAGTGAACTGAGTCATTGGCGCGTGATTCAAAGTATTTTTTCATGAAACAAATTTACAAACGTTCAGGTTATTGTAGTATTATATTTCAAATAGTCATTACAGAATTTCTGTAAAATTACAGTAAAAATGAATGAATATTTTAGTACATGTATATTATCGGACTATTATGCGAGATTCGAACTAATTGTATGTATAAATTAACTTTAAAANAATATTTTAGTACATGTATATTATCGGACTATTATGCGAGATTCGAACTAATTGTATGTATAAATTAACTTTAAAAAAATAATTAGTGAAACTAAATTTAAGAGTGTTATTCACTTTTGAATCTAAATTTTTTCCCCTTAAATGTAATTTTCTACCAAGTGTTCCGAAACTATCGATTCAGTGACAGGGAATATTATTTGCTGGTTACTGATAACTGTTCCCTTACCGCTGACGAACACGGGTAAAGTATCAGTGATTTCAGTGCTCATCAGCAGTAACAGAAGGCGGCCCGGGTAGATCCTCATTCGCAGATCGCCNATAAAGTATCAGTGATTTCAGTGCTCATCAGCAGTAACAGAAGGCGGCCCGGGTAGATCCTCATTCGCAGATCGCCGAGTCAGGTGGTCCCGTCGTCGACTGCTCCCAGTTGCCTCGTCCTCGGTCCTGACTATACTTCTCGTCTCCACCCTCGAGACCTGTTGACCTCATTCCCTATTGTGGGATGTCCACCCACAGGGAAAACAGGGATAAGTCAGGGAAATTTCAGAGAAGTTTCATCTGGGTCGTGGGAAATGTAAATAATATCTACTCTGCAAAAGTTGTTAGTTTTGTGAATACAAAATAATGTTGTAAGCATATGCATTAAAAAATTTCAATTTTTAACTTTATAAATTGGCAATAATACGTATTTGCCAAGTGACATAGGGCCTATACGTACAGAATAAAGTGTTTGTATGTTTATAACTGGTATTTGTGTGAAGTCAGTAGCTTGTATCGCGAGAAATAGCGATGGGCTGAATAACATTTTGGCCCGACTTGCTTGATCTGTTGTAGTGTAACTTAATTCAACTCCACTAATAGCATGTTTGTTGTGTCAGCGGTGGAAAAATATGGTATTGGAAGGTTTCGGTCCGGAACATAGGTCAGGGAAAATGGTAAGATTCTGCCTGGAAAACAGGGAACTGCCAGGGAATTTCAGTGGAGACCCTACACTGGTCCTCGTTCGGGTTCTGGGAAAGGCTACTACCGCAACACAGAATGCATATGTGTACAGAGGTGAAACAGCCGCTTGTACCGCGAACTCCAGACCCACGCGCCAGCAAAATGGCGGCACTGGCCAGCAACATGTCTGAACGCCGTTCGCCAATCAGCGCCTGGTAACTTACTCCCCAGCCGGAAGCCCAGCAAATAGGGAAACTTTCGTAGCACGTGGTAGCCAATCGGACGCAAGGCCCATTCCCAGAGCCTCGCACGGCCAGTCAGCGAGATGGATACGCCCACATCAAAGGAACCGTTACGCTCTCTCGTTTCTGTGTACTCTTTGGCCGCAAGATGCTTGGTAGCTCGGCGCAGTCGTGCCGTGTAAGCCAGACACCTATCCTCCGTATTTGAGCAGATTCCTGCTTTTGTTGTTACTGCGTAGCGGTCTCCAGCGCTTACTTAATACATGTTTTAGCAACAACCACTGACGCAATTTTTGTTGGTGCTGCCGCCGGTCGCGGTGAACCAATCAAAACAACTGTTTTCCAAAGTGTTAACGTAACTCTGGAACAGCTAAGAGATAGAACGCACACAGATCTGAAACCTGTCCCTGTAATCGAAGTTTCAGTTTGCAGCGTACTTGTGAATGGGTTCCGTGGTAATTCACGAGTCCACCATAATGTGTGGAGGGGGGTGGGGGCAGATGAAGTGAAGACTTTCGCGTTTTGCCGTTTGCTATGGATCTTAACACTAGGTTAGTGCTGGCTTATTTTATGTCGTGTCAGTGACATTAACACTTTCATACACAAAATAANGGGGGGGCTGCGACAAGCTAATGCTCGTAATATATTCAGAATTGTACTTTTATCACTAAAAATGGCATGTTATCTGGAGATTACATCGAACAACTGATAGTTGTCTTCGTATTACTATGCACGTTTAGCATTATTTACGTTATACATGAAACCCAACTGATTACTGTCCCGTTAGTTTTGGAAGATTTTAGGTTCAGAAACTTCGTCCCTACGCATAAATATTCTCAGCGTAAGGAATGGTTTCAACGAGAAATGGAATCTCCTATTTGTAAAGGTCTTGCTTTGTTGAACGATGTTTCCCTCCCTCCCACATGTAATACCATTTTAACCTCTTATTGTCCATGAAGTCGTTTATAGCGGAAACTGTGATGCCACTTTCAAATGCCCCTGTTTGGGTTATTACTTTCGTTCATAGGTAGCAGTGGAAATCCTTTACGTATTAATTTTATTTCAACTGTTATGTAGCACCTTCGTGACGCAAACTTGAGCACCCATGGGTACTCTCGTTATAACACAAGGATGGCACACAAATGGAAGGTGTAGACTTGGATTTACTACTGAAAACAAAACATATGGGCGTGCTCCTGTTTTACTTATTACATAAAAGCAATAAATAAGTAATAGGTGTACTCATGGTGTAGCTCAAATTTTACCAATCACAACATTATAGTTATAAAATTATATATTATCCATGGACGATTATTGAGGAAGTAATTAACAAATAAATAAAAATTCTTCTAACTTTTGAACAATTGTTTTACTAAAACATTTTTTTGCCACAACAACAGAACATTTTATTGCTCTTTTGTGACATGATATATGCATTTTTTGAGTTACTTTTGAGTATTATATAATTAGTTTTTGACAAACTATATTCTCCACTTTTTTTATATGGACATTAATATATCGTTGGGTACCCGCGATCGCTTCTTTTGAAAATTTGCATAACTTTATATTCACTTTTAATTAAGTTCAAGACAAAAATAATTCCGTAGTTTATCAGTCCAAAATAATGATTAACCAACTGATGTCGCGTCAGAAGACAGATGTTCGGAGCACTCCCAAGCACATGTAGCAGGCAAAAAAAAATTGAGTTTACTTGATTCCACATTCAGAAATGCAGAAGTTACTGCGGTGCCGGTCGAAATAAGTGGAATCATGTTCAAAACGACCATGCCGCGATTGGGTGTACGGCTCACATCACATCAAGGATGAAATGGCTGGTCACAAGATTAAGCCACCATGACGCGAACAGCTACAAAAATGCAAAAATAAAGCTTGAACATGAACGTAATCACAAAAATAATACGACCACGTCGCAAAATAAAATATCCGCAAAGAAACTTACCCAAAACGGCGAATAAAAAACTAATTCATCACAAGATAATGAAGGATTCTAAAAAGTAAGCAATAGTTAGTCGACTACATGTTGTATGGCGAGAAAACGAAGAAGGAAGTTACCTGAGCGGAAACCTGTATATACAAAGGTATGCTCCGGACTTCGTGGTTTCGCGCGATTAATCGATACATAAATCGAAAGTCACGAAAGATATAAAATAATTCACAAATTAAGTTTTTCATTTTGGTAATTGGAAATTAATTTACGCACGTAAATAATTAATATACATAAATAAAAATATTTTTTAAACAAGAAACATTAAATCAATAAACAGATAAATATTTAAACATTACACAATTTTCAGATGATTAAGTTTGTTTTACAACTTCAAAGCGAAAAGACAAAAATATTAAACAGAACTAGAGCACCAATAGAAACACCAAATAAACAAGAAAAGAATTAACAGAATTAAATAGTGACATGAAACAAGTGCCAACACAACTGGCACACAACGTAGACGTCAAATACGCATGCATTTGCGGTATTTTGTAATTGTGTCGCAGTTAAACACGCCCTGCAGGATCCTATGTCAGGGGAAAAAAAAAACAGAAAAAAAAAGACCCGGATTTTTTGTTGCCTCCTCTGGGTTAAAACTGGCTACTATTTGCGACAACTAAGTCTCGGGTATATATTAGACTGTGAAGTGTAGCCTACGGGTCATGAAACATGGGGTCCCTGGTCATATGTCCGTTTACGAGTGCACTACAGATTGAAATAGTAGGCCCTGTGCTCGTAACTATATTACTCCCTTCCCTCCATCCTTTCATTCATTCCTCGCGGAAAATCACAATTTCTAACTATAATACCACGGGGCAGGAGACCTGGGATTATGGTGTAAATCCAGTGCACCCCGTCACCTTGCCTCCCCTGCACAGTACCTTGTAAAATAACTGGTTCATAAAAACGTCGTAATAAACACCCGGCGACCATTCGCGCGGGCCTATAAAGGCGGAAGGTGTAAAAAAATGCGGCTGGCAGACTGCGGATTGTTTTCTCCTTCCACGCTTATTGAACCTGTGAAGACGTGATTTGGAGTTACGACCACATCTCCGTCCCTTCTTACCCCCACGCCGTTCTCTGCACACCGTCTTAACGAGAAGAAACAGTAACGGACGGTGCGGTATTACTACGCAGTAAAAAAAAAAAAAGTGAATGGAGCTAACAGTGGTTGTTATAGAATGACAGATGTTTGTTTATTAACTGAAATATTTTTGTGAACTGTTCACGTCTGCGCATTTACAGCAAGAGAAGTTGTATTATAAACAGAAAGTTCAGTTACGGTTTAATATCATACACGACACTAAAACTGTGCAAAAGTATAGTAGGTCGTGCAATAACGTNAGAAAGTTCAGTTACGGTTTAATATCATACACGACACTAAAACTGTGCAAAAGTATAGTAGGTCGTGCAATAACGTCGGGTTATGTTCCTGGAATCCAAAACATTGTACAAAAACAACTTCAAGAAATTACGTTTCCTCTAAACAGCAATGTGACGTCCGATGATGAAATCTCCAGGCACTTCTAAATACCAAAACAATTTTTGTTACAACGTGTGCTCTTCCACATCGAAAAAATTCGAGCAGCAAATTGTTGCAAATAAAAAAATGAACAATATTTTATATTACGCCCTTTTTCAGTAGTTAGCTTTTGAGCACGTCGTTTTATTTGGTAAAAATCAATTTCAATTTAATGTTTATCCGTTATAAATATTGTTTGCATACTTTGAAAGATGTTTTTAGCATGAAATTGTCAGTGTTACGTCGAAACAACTATGCAGCAACAAAACTCTATAAGATGACAAAGTTGCNAGAAAGTTCAGTTACGGTTTAATATCATACACGACACTAAAACTGTGCAAAAGTATAGTAGGTCGTGCAATAACGTTAGGTTATGTTCCTGGAATCCAAAACATTGTACAAAAACAACTTCAAGAAGTTGCTTTTCCTCTAAACAGCAATGTGACGTCCGATGATGAAACCTTCAGGCACTTCTAAATACCAAAACAATTTTTGTTACAACGTGTGCTCTTCCACATCGAAAAAATTCGAGCAGCAAATTGTTGCAAATAAAAAAATGAACAATATTTTATATTACGCCCTTTTTCAGTAGTTAGCTTTTGAGCACGTCGTTTTATTTGGTAAAAATCAATTTCAATTTAATGTGTATCCGTTATAAATATTGTTTGCATACTTTGAAAGCTTTTTTTAGCATGAAATTGTCAGTGTTACGTCGAAACAACTATGCAGCAACAAAACTCTATAAGATGACAAAGTTGCTGCTTGTCTTACCCGTGTATGAAGCTGTATTTTTTTCGTACTAGTCATTAGTAGTCATGGTAAATGTGAGTACGTATAGGTGTATTTACTTTATTAGTGTCATTCGCGATATACGATTTAAAAATATACTGTCATAATTGTAAAATGGTTTGCTACTTGTAATTAATTTCAATTGTTTGCTACCTGTAATTAATTTCAATGTGCTATATATATTTCTAATTTAATTTTAATATTTTTTTTTATCCTGTGGTTTGATGTACTCGCAGCAAATGCACTTAACTGTCTTTAGACGTCCTATGAAATATTCTTAATGAGAAGAAGCAGTAAAGATAGGTACAGTATTGTTACATCATAAATTANGTTTAGACGTCCTATGAAATATTCTTAATGAGAAGAAGCAGTAAAGATAGGTACAGTATTGTTACATCATAAATTAAAGTGTGGATGGAACTGTACAAGACTATTCAAAGGGTGCAAACGTGCTTCAATTCGCAAAATTATTTTAATGACTATGTCTGGAGTTTTTATTTTGCAATAGCAAGAAATTCACTGTAAACAGCAAGGAAACCGTGTCATTTAAATGTAAGATAAAGGGATTCGTTTTTGAGAAACTTTTCTTAGTTTCATGAACAGCATTTACCAACATCATGAAACACATATGTAAAATTTTGTTGGTCCCGAGGTGCAAGAGGCCCTTTACATCAATAACATTATAATTATATCCATGCAAAAATTAAATTTTTCTGTAACAATGAAAGATAATAGTAAACTGTGATGCAAGGGTGGATTACACCGTTCGTACCGACATTTAAATATTGTTCACGGTAAAGTGAGCACTTTTAAAATCAACCTTTGAAATAAATCACTGCCTGTTAACTGCGTAGATGCTACTGCACATACACTGGTATACAGTGACTCCCAGTTAAGCTGAAATCTAATTAAGGTAAACAGTTTGAAGTCTGATTAAATGTATAGCAAATCAACTTTGTGTTTTTCTACTTTATATACACTTTAGAGTGGAAGAGATTTGGGCGACTTTTAATAGCGAGGTCTTGAGAGCCGATGAGGGTAGATTGAGGTGAGTATGGAGCAGCGCCGGAATGAAAGGGTGGAGGAAACGGTATATCCCCGAGAAAACCCGCCGTCCAACGACATCGTCCGGCACGATTACCACATGCAAAAATCTGGGAGTAGCCGCCCGGGAATTCAGCCCAGTTATTCTTAGTGGGAGGCGAGCAGGCTAACCGCTCAGCTACCGCGGCCCCGTATACACTTTAGAATACGAAATGGTATATTATAGTCCATTCACAGTTACTTAGGGGAAAGTTGCCTACATTGGACCAGTTTTCAAAAATTATCTTTTAATGTACTTATTAAATGTACTTATAATTCACATATGTGGATTATGAGCAGTGTGTATTTTGGTAACATAATATGAGACCAGAGTTATAAAACTATACATACAACAGGAATAACTCATTTTGTTGGACCCTGCACTGGTCCAATTTAGGGAATTGATTCCGGATGCAGTTTCATGAAAGCGTAGAACTACTTCTTACCTACAATTTTCGTCGTGTTGTTGAAGTTTTGTTGTAAGCTGTTTCTTTCTACAAGATCATAAGCAAGTTTCCTAATATCTGTGATAGTTAATCGAAACGTCTTCAAATTTCAAAATATGTTGTTCAAGTTGGTTCTCTATTTCTTCTTAGAAAACTGTTAACTTTCCTAGCTACTTTATTTCTCCATTTGAAAATGTATTTTGGTTTACTGCATGTCGTTTTAAAGTAGCCTTTGGAGCGTTGAACATCCGAGCACATTCATTCAAACCATGATCAACATTTAGATATGCATAAACTGCTATGCTGAGCTCATATGATATCCATTTTGCGTATTTTCCACATGAAGTCATCCTGACACAAAGAACCGCTCCTATGTAGTAAGTAATACCCATTTTACATAACATTCTGACTGAAATATAAATCAGTTGCTAATATAAAGGACCAGGTCTAATTTTAGTAATATGCTGCCCCTTGTTATGAGCCTGGGTGGCTCATAACTATCTTAAGAAAGGTTAAGTTTAAGGAAAACAGGATAAGCTCAGATAATTAAAAGGATTGGTTGAAATTATTAATAAAGACTTTACTTGATCTAAAGTTAGAAAAGTATACAATTATATTCAATTAAAGTTAAGTTCAACGGTAGTGAAAGGGAAGGACTTAAGGAAGGTTGTTAGTTAAGAAGAAGGATCACATATAAAGGAAGGGAACTTACCCGGTGCCTCCACTATTGTTACCAACTAGTAACAATGTAGTATGTCAATGTGAGAGTATGCTGGGGGCGTATCTCAAATAATGACTCATGATTCGGTAGAGCACAACAGTATCTCATGAGGTTTTATTACATGAAGATTTATACAGTTGCTTTTTAAATGACTATTGATCGGGGGAGCTTTAAATTGAATACCAAGATGATTATTACGGAAATTACATTATGATTCACGCCATTTTAATTAAACCTAAATGGAAAGTCATCACCTTGTTGCAGCCGGAGGATGATTCTGCGAGAAGGTTAATGCCGGCAGGACACACCCATCTTCCTGGTCTGCTTCGCTGGTCGGGTCGTCCGAGGGACTAAAGACGAAAGACGAAAGACGCTCTTTCCGGGTGTTAACGCCGGCCTATATCAAGCGCGTGGTTCTGCGGCCCCGCTCAGTGACCGGTGGAGGGGATTTCTGCAACTGTCTTATTTCGCAAGGATCGACGACAAAATGGTGGCGTTGCAATCCCGCTCGTTTCCATGTTTAATGTTTGAAGGTGTGATCAGGCAAGCCGTTCAACTAAGGCCTGATCACACCATAACATCCTCAACTCCTCCTGACACCAATTAGGCTTTTGTTTAAAGGTTGGTTCGCTGAACACAAACTCTAGAAACAATTTTCACTTGTTATATATTTAAAGGAAACGTAAATGTATGCTCTCTTTATATATATATATATATATATATATATATATATATATATAACAATCACTTATATAACATTCCTGAAATAGTAGTTTTCGCGTACAGCCACACGCAAAATATAACCTTAAAGTTACCGAAAAAACGTTTCTAACCACATGTCACAAATCACTTCCATTTCAATGCTCACAATGGGACGGCGGCGTTGCTTGAGCCAGTGGTTCACAGTTCTGCCGGCAGATGCCACATATGACCACAAACAGGCGAGATACAGCTGTGGTCCAATTTAGGCGCCGGTCCAATATAGGCGACTTTCCCCTACTACTTTCCCCTTTTACTTTAATGTTCTACTTTGAAGATATTCCTCAGCCTAATGCAAACAAAGTTTAACTAAATGTAGAAAATTACACCAAAGGGACAACGCACAGCATTCATGTGCACTCAGTTTAATAATGTATTTAATAAGAGCTATTTCTTACTAGGCATTACCAACACACCTGTTTTCTCACTTTTTAAATTCAGATTCGTCATAAATGAAACATTACAATTTATAGATAAAACTTAAGTGAAAATTCTTTTAACTAAAAATATGGTAATTTTATTTTTACACAAGTATAAAATGCTTATGATAAGTGACATATTTAGGAAACAACCAGATACGTAATACATGGGGGGAATTTTTCAAAGTTTTGATACAAAAAATGTGAAGGAATCGCGAAAAAAGTATAGTACTCCAGTGGGCCGAAAAGGACGGCGTGGTCAATGTGTGTATTCTTGTAGATGGTGTACATTTCTCCACAATGGCTCAAGTAACGCGCATCGACTATACCATCAGAGGAAGAACCATCAGCAGATAAGTACTTTCGCGTTACAGAACGGCACTAAGCTAGACTCGACGGTTCTGTACACACTCGAGCAGAGGTCACTTGTAGGCATAGGTTGTTCACGGTAAAATGAGCACTTTTGAAATCAACCTTTGAAAAATGTCACTGTCCCTACCGAGTGAGTATATGTTTCAACATGCACAATGAATGGCATTTGCCCAGTTAAGTTGGTAACGACGGAGATATAGTAGTCCCATGTTTTTATGTTGAACTAAAAATGTTAGATAAACATGTGTGAATACTTGAAATTATTACTTTTACTTACTGTTTTTTTTTAATGATTGTAAGTGTAAAAATTAGAAATTTGAAAATATTAATTTTTATAATATTTTCACAGTTTCGCTTGACCGGCTCATGAATAAAGTGATCAGGCTAATGTCAAGGTAAGTGTACATATGGTGGATGGATGCAAGATGTGCATACAAGAAGATCTTAAGCAGGGCTTTCAAAAGTGCTCAATTTACCGTCAACAGCCTAGACATTGGCCGCCACCTCAAGTAGAAATCAACCCAATGACTAGAGATGTGCAAAATTTGCATTATTATCTGGGACAAGCTACTGTCATGTACACACTTGCGCGCAATGAGTGATTCCATTGGCTGATGACTTTGCACGAGAGTAGTTATAAAATGGCTATTCATCTGTACCAGGCTGCAGACTGCAGACGAGTGGACGAACTGGCAGCCTTGGATGACGTCACGCCGAAACCTCCTGCTCTGTCATTCCTCGCTAATTGGGGCCATCTTCAATTTCCAATTTTTCTCAAGCAATTAATTTTTTTCCCCTCCTGCTCTACCATTCCTTCTAATCTCTTCATGCTCTTGCATTACTTTACTTTTTTCACTCTGTGTCATTACGATATTATTTTTTCTCATGCTCTGTCATTCCTCCTGTCTCTCTCTCTCTGTCGTCCGTTCTATTACTTGGAGTTTCCTCATAGTCCTTCCGATTTCTTTTATTTTATCTCTTGCCTCCCACGTTCTATCCTTTGGGGGGGGGGGGTTCCCATATTTCTTCCTGCCTCCTTTATTTTGTCTCTAGTCTTTCACCCCTCTCTTACTTTTAGCTTCTCCCATCTCCGTCGATGTTGTCTGCTGCAGGCAGCCATCTTCAATTCCTGCCGCCAGTCGTCTGCTGTAGGCGGCCATATTTAATGCCAGCACCCACCACCAGAGTGTG
This sequence comes from Clitarchus hookeri, assembly GCA_002778355.1. Lineage (NCBI taxonomy): Eukaryota > Metazoa > Arthropoda > Insecta > Phasmatodea > Phasmatidae > Clitarchus > Clitarchus hookeri. The sequence continues at coordinate 114,461 of NQII01000453.1, read as the reverse complement.
GCAGGTTCTACTGTTCACACCTAGGAGCACTGGTTTCGTTGGGATCATGTTGTATGTTGGTTCACTCGTCTCCTGCACGGACCCGTTAGCATTGAGGGGTGGAGTTCAAGTGGCGGCTGCTTGGTACGCTGGGAATTTTTTTTAGCTGTTTCTGAACTCGAAAAATGCAAGAGACTTGCGGTTTTGATCCGACCACCCTTCGGTCGCCAGTCCAGCATCTATACCGCACGACCACCATTGCATGGGGAGTGTTAATAAATGAAATAAAGTAAATATTGCATCGGTCTATGCACTAGCCAGATAATAAACGTGCCATGCGAAAAAAAACCAACATTGCTTGGATATGAGAAAAAATAAAGTAAATACATCGGCCTACGCACTGACCAGACAATGAACTTGTCATCGCGAAAAAAGAGGATGTTTAATCACGAATGCACACATAGGAAAAAACTGCAGGCACTGTGCATGCACGCTCTCACTTTTTATATGTGTAAAGTTATATACACTGGAGAGCCAAAAAAAACTGGTATAGGCGTGTGTATGTAAATAACATAGGTATGGAACCAATCAGAGTTACGCGATACGGTCGGCAGCGCCTGTATAAGACAACAAGCGTCTGGAAAAATTGCTAGATCGGTTACTACTGCTACAACGGCAGGTTTTCAAGATTTAAGTGAGTTTGAAGGTGGTGTTATAGTCGGCGCACGAGAGATGGGACATAGCATCTCCGAGGTAGCGATAACATTTGGATTTTCGCGTACGACCATTTCACGAGTGTACCGTGAATATCGGGATTCCGGTAAAACATAAAATCTTGGACATCGCTGCGCCCGGAAAAAGATCGTGAACGAACGGGACAAATGAAGACTGATGAGAATCATTAAACGTGACAGACGTGCAACCCTTTCTAAAATTGGCGCAGATTTCAATGCTGGGGCATCAAAAAGTGCCAGCGTGCGAACTATTCAATGGACCATCATTGATATGGGCTTTCGGAGTCGAAGGCCCACTCGTGTACCGTTGCTGACTGCACAACACAAAGCTTTACGTCTCGCCTGGGCCCGCCAACACCGCCATTGGACTGTTGATGACTGGAAACACGTTGCCTGGTCTGACGAGTCTCGTTTACAATTGTATCGGGCGGATGGACGTGTACGGATATGGAGACATCCTCATGAATCCATGGACCCTACATGTCAACTGGGGACTGTTCAAGCTGGTGGAGGCTCTGTAATGGTATGGGGCGTGTGCAGTAGGCGTGAAATGGGACGCCTGATACGTCTAGATACGACTCTATCACCAGACATGAACATTATTGAGCATATCTGGGATGCCTTGTAACATGCTGTTCAGATGAGATCTGCACCGCCTCGCACTCCTATGCATTTGTGGACTGCCCTGCAGGATTCATGGTGTGAATTTCCTCTTGCATACCTTCAGACATTATTCGATTCCATGCCACGTCGTCTTGCGGCACTTCTGCGTGCTCGTGGGGGCCCTACACGATATTAGCTAGGTGTACCAGTTTTTTTGGCTCTTCAGTGTATATTGCGTACGAGCGGAATGTATGTGAAGTGGATGCATCGATAGATGTTGGAATTACAGCCACCTTGAAGAATTATCTCTCAGTGACACACAACCAACTGCCGGTGACTAAAATGGCAGGCTGAGGGATCGAAGAGGACTTTCAGATCCCTTTCTACGGTAATGGAAAATTCGAAGTATATATTCCGCTAGCCATGCTGCTAGGGTGCGCTGAAGACTACAGGCAAGTAATTATTAATTTCAAGCAGGAGCTGGTTATTCTCATGGCCAACATGCAAACGTACGAGATGCTAGATACTGCCGCAACGGAAGTCACGTCACTGATGATACGAACCATCGAATGGTTGCTTTCACACGTCCAGATAATAATGTCAGAATGCGTGAAATTCTTGAGATATGAGGAGAAAGGCAGGAACGTTGATATTGCGTTACGCACATGNAGATGCAAACGTACGAGATGCTAGATACTGCCGCAACGGAAGTCACGTCACTGATGATACGAACCATCGAATGGTTGCTTTCACACGTCCAGGTAATAATGTCAGAATGCGTGAAATTCTTGAGATATGAGGAGAAAGGCAGGAACGTTGATATTGCGTTACGCACATGGAGTTTAGAAACGTCCCGTAGTGTATCGCACTCCATGAGCTTAAATTGGAATGTCAAAACAAGTTTCACAAGTGAGAAATCTCGCTGTCCAACAGAATGCTGTCAATACTGACCACTCAAAATTCGATCATGCGAACATAAAGAACATTAAAGTATTCCTCAACTCTGAGTGTTACCCATATTGTGATTTAAACATAGATTTCATTAATGTAATATATTTATAAGGTATGGTATCAAATGTACACCGACTTTCAGAGATTGTTCTATGGTCATACACAGTCACCTATGCTAGAACCTGGAGAATTAATTAACACTGCCCCGCTGCTGGTGTTTGATGTAAGGAAACAGGGCGATAGGATAAAGTCAGGAATAGTCGACTGCAGGATTAAAATGACCACTTCGGATAATTTCCCATCCTACACTCATGCCTACACTTTCATAATTCACGATAGACTGGTCATGTACAATGTGTGTGGCAGAGTAGTTATAATACTAACATAATTAGCTGCTATAGTCAATTCACCATCCAACCATCACAATGTTCGCAAAACTTCAGGGCTACATTTCACCTTTCTGCAGCATTATTAAACACATCTGCATAGTGTATGTAGATGGCAGCATAGCGACATGTGCATTTGTACCTCCATTTTTATGTAGAGAATGCGACAGGAAATGTATGTTAATGAATATGTGGCTGGAAAAACACTATCACTGTCTAACTTGGGACGATGGTGATGTATAATATGTAAAAATACTTGACATACTCACCTGTATGTTTATCATAGACGCAGACAGTGTGGTCTTCATGGCCGGTTCGGAGCAGAGGAGATGGTTGAGCATTTATTGTGGTACGAACGTTAAACTATGTCATTTGCAGACAGTGTGACTGTCCACTATTAAGAGCTTTGCAGGATCGGTACACGAAAACCAAACACGACTGTGAGACATGCAGGCAAGGCTGGACATGTCCATGCATGAACACACGGCTGCTAAGGATGTGGGTTATGGAGTGCTGTACATACCACCCAGGTAAATGCATTTTTTTCTAACAGCCGATAATATAAATACCGACCCACCACCGAGGTTAAACCATAGTACTACTTGTGACCTCCCCATGCGCACTGTTGCTCTCCCTCTCACGATACCATCATGGACGAGCTTATAGCGAAGCTGAATGGAACCTCCCAGTATAGGATACGGATGGACCTTGTGATTTAAAAGGGTCACATCTTACGTCCAGTGCATGGCATGTATGTTGAATGCTGATTTCCAGATACATTTTCCTGCACTTAACATTCAACTGATCTCGGAGACTGACATGGAAATTCTTAATGAGACTACTTTTCACATAGCATGTAGCGGGATCAAGACTATCATTACCGGCAAGACATTGCATGTGCTGGAATTCCCGTAATGTGTGTGTACGTAGGTAGGATCTCTCCAAGCTCTCCAAACATGTACTCCGCATTCAACCCACTGGACATGACCAAATACAGCGATGTAATGACTGGGTACTGCCGTGTTCACTTCAAACTTCCTGGACTGCCTGAAAAAGTGGAAAGCTGCAACGGACTCGAACACTGGGTTTGCCACACCGTCGATGGTGAAGAGGGATGTCTTGCCTTATACCCCTGTGTATTACCTGCGCACATACATAGCACTATGCTGGAATACTGTGGAAGCAAAAGGATTCTACCCTGCAGGGCCAAGGTCTGCTGTGTATAGAGGTAAATAGAATAATGATCTTACATGTGTTGACAGTACAGCATGGATGTCGAAGCCTCGAGTATGGACACGGACAGCGCGACCGTCGAGGGAGATCTAACATGTCGATGCAAGTGTAAGTGTTGGAAAACTATTTGTGACCTAACTATTTGTGACCTTGTTGCGCTCATCCTGATGCTATTGGCTGAAGTTCTGAAGTAGTTGTGGTGGCTGTGACATCATGCCTCCCCACCACACCTGCAACATGAGGGCTCTATAGGACTCATGTATTTGGCCCGTCATCATCATCGAACTGTCGAAGACGAGCATGCCATTCTGCTAGGACACAGCACTGTAACATATAGCATCTGGGATGAAGCAGAACAGCCGACTTACAGCGAGGAGTGTGATATTGTGGTTCATTGGCTGCTGGCCCACAACCCAATGGCCTTTGAACATTGTCAGCAGATGATCATATGCACCATATATGGAAAGTGTCGTGTCTGCTACATGCAGGAAGATACTCTGCTGCTCTGCATGGAGGAAGTAATCATTGTCGCCTCGTGTCTGCATGAGGCAGTGGCAATCCACATGATGGACTGTGCAGTGGCTGCAGCAGATCCCACCCCGACCAAGGACACTGTCCGATAGATGGCGGCAGCTGCAACGTTCCATGAACTGGTCGTCATCGACGACGAGACTTCTCAGCTCCCAGCTGTCGTCTCCAGGGTCGTGATTATCATCATCAACACCAAGGCACAAATGGTCTGCGAGGGCAGTACCCAATGTCACCTCCTAGTCGGAGGTGCCGACGTCGCCACCTTCAATGCAGCGGCGAACACCTCGTGTCGCCCGAAGATGCCAGCAGCAGCAGCCTGCCTCTGCCAGCTGCTAACTCTGTGGTGGGCTGGTGCAGGTGTCGGTAGATCCACATCGACGGGGGTAGCGACCAATCTGCCAGATGTGAGCGTGTTGCCCATAGCAGAGACGAAAGAGGTGCTGAGGCATATGTTCGCATGTCTGCTGGATGCAATTTATATATATATATATATATATATATATATATATATATATATATATATATATATATATATATATATAGAGAGAGANATTTTATTTCAAGTATATGTGTGTAATCACACACACTCCATTAGGTTTGAAAATACATATAAAGTGTAAGTTTCATTGCAGTATAAGTAAATATGTAGAGAGAGAGAGAGTGAGTGAGAGAGAGCGAGAGAGAGAGAGAGACGTTTGTAAAAATCGTAAGTGAATATAATTTTTTTTTATTTAGTGTATATATGTGTAATCACACACATGCTTAATTAGGTTTGATAATAAATATAAAGTGTAGGTTGCCATTGCAGTATAAGTAGATAAGTAGTGTGTGAGAGAGAGCAAGAGAGACGTTTGTAAAAATTTATGTGGATGTAATTTTTTTAAATTTGAAATATATGTGTAATCATGCACATGCTCCATTATGTTTGAAAACAAATGTAAAGTGTAGGTTGTCATTGCTGTATACGTATTGTTTGTTATAGAGAGAGATGGTGTATATACACGAAACACAAGTCCCTTGAATGATTACATAGGACATGTATTATATATATGTATGCTAGAGGCTGCAAACACTGCTCTGTAGAGAGATAGAGGCGAGTCATAAAGGCTCCTAAGAATTATTCCGACGTGCTCTCGTGACAGCTGCCTCCATATACACAAGTATTGGTGCAGGAGGGTGGAGCACCTCCTCCCTCCATCCCAAGCTAGCGTACAATATATACACTGAGGCGACAAAAGTCATGGGATACCTCCTAATATCGTGTTGGACCTCCTTTTGCCCAGCGAAGTGCAGCAACTTGACATGGCATGGACTCAACAAGTTGTTGGAAGTCCCCGGCAGAAATATTGAGCCATGCTGCCTCTATAGACGTCCATAATTGCGAAAGTGTTGCCGGTGCAGGAGTTTGTGCACAAACTGATTTCTCGATTATGTCCCATAAATATTCGATGGGTTTCATGTCGGGCGATATTGGTGGCCAAATCATTCGCTGGAATTGTCCAAAATGTTCTTCAAACCAATCGCGAACAGTTGTGGCTCGGTGACATGGCGCTTTGTCATCCATAAAAATTTCATAATTGTTTGGGTACATGAAGTCCATGAATGGCTGCAAGTGGTCTCCAAGTAGCTGAACATAACCCTTTCCAGTCAATGATTGGTTCAGCTGGACCAGAGGACCCAGTCCATTCCATGTAAGAACAGCCCACACCATTATGGAGCCACCACCAGCTTGCACGGTTCCTTGTTGACAACTTGGGTCAATGGATTCGTGGGGTCTGCACCACACGCGAACCCTACCATCAGCTGTTACCAATTGAAATCGGGACTCATCTGACCAAGCCACGGTTTTCCAGTCGTCTAGGGTTCAACCGATATGGTCACGAGCCCAGGAGAGGCGCTGCAGGCGATGTCGTGCTGTTAGTAAAGGCTCTCGAGTCGGTCTTCTGCTGGCATAACCCAGTACAGCCAAAGTTCGCCGCACTGTACTAACGGACACGACCATCGTATGTCCCACATTGATTCTTGCGGTTATTTCACGTAGTGTTGCTTGTCTGTTAACACTGACCATTCTGCACACACGTCGTTGGTCTCGGTCATTAAGTGCAGGCAGTGGTGGGAGGTTATGCCTGAAAATAGGTATTCTCGGCACACTCTTGACACTGTGGATCTCGGAATGTTGAATTCCCTAACCATTTCCGAAATGGAATATCCCATGCATCTAGCTCCAACAACCATTCCGCGTTCAATGTCTGTTAATACCCGTCGTGCGGCCATAATCACGTCAAAAACCTTTTCACATGAATCACTTGACTACAAATGAAAGCCCAACCAATGCACTGCCCATTTATACATTTTGTACGCGATACTACTGTCATGTGTATATTTGCATATTGCTATCCCATGATCTTTGTCACCTCCGTGCATACTGCCCACCGGCCTGTTGTTCATCCACAGTTATTTGTGCTAAATCAGCTCGTTCGGGTGTATCCTGTTCGTTTGCTGCCAACGCTATCTTCTCGTACGCTTGTCTTCGTTATCCATACTTCTCATCCAATGCCTTTATAGTAAGCGTATCATCACCATTATTTGCATGTTGGTGCTTGTTTCCTGGGCGGAATTAACACATGTATTTAATGTTGTTTGCTCATTATGGTACTTAATTTTGTTTGCTCATGAGTGTAATTGTCACTTGTTGGCTCGCTACTTCAGTGCATGTGTTCGTGTCTGTACGCTGCTCGTTACCTGCTGTACATGTTGGCCGTGGACGCTGCTAGACAGGATTGCTCTGTATTCAATGAGGGAGGGGGCCACGACCCTACCTTCTGCTCGTGAGCAGGGTACCCTTCACTGGTCTGTGTCGGGGAGGGAGGCGAATGAACTCATTGAATCCTACTGGTAGGCCTTTTTTTCCAGGCCCTTTCATGGGGTGGGGATGGCAACCTGTTTGGTCACGCCCCTTCGCAGGTGGGGGCTTTTGTGAAGGTGAGCGCCTACAGAAAAAAACAAAAAAGTGCACTGTCCCTTTAGGACTAATGCATGGTGTAGGTGGGCCCCCTTCATGTGGTTGGAATGACAACCTCTTTGGCCCCGCCCCCTTTGCAGGCAGGGCAGTGAAACTGAGACCCTAAAAAGAAAAAAGATACGAGTGTCCCTTAATGACATAATGCTCGCTCATGGGCCAGCAATAGATTAATTTCATTACAGTAATTTTTTTAATGTGTGTTATTGTTACTGAGGCACAACACACACACTCTGTACCATAACCAACCACTACTAACTATATTCGTAATAGGAGACATGTACGAGTGGCAGTTGTGATTGAAATTCGGTGTTTCACCTGTCACAGAATAAAAACTAACATGCTCCCAGACAGCGTATATGCACTGTCACAAACACGGTGGGTGTACTCGGCCAGAATGGTGCGTTCAAATGTTATCTGAGACTCTGCAGTTCGAGATAGGAATGAAGCTGTGACAGAATGCAATGGTGTGGGGATAATGATAGCACACCGAATGAAACCTGCCGAAGTTTCACATAGCGTGCTACAGGTCGTGTAGTAATATGCAATTAGGTGATTTATTTACACTCCTTGTGTGTACGAAGGTAATCGATCGATACAGCTCTCTCTTTTGTGTGTGTATCTACCCATGAGCATTTACAGCTGGAAGTGACTGCGCGCGTGGGACTGGTGGCTACGTATGTCTTCCTGTGATGTGGGCAAGTGATAGTGTTGTGATGGAAAGCAATTATGCGGAGGGAGACACTTAGTTCACCTCGAGTTAACCATATTTTTATTTGTATGTTCCCTATACTGTGTCGGGGTTCTCGATCGATACGTCTCGTGGGGGCATTATGCTAGTTGTGAGGCACGGAAACATACTCTTTTCAGACTAGTTTAGTGTTATATATTTTTCGATACCTTCCCTTCTGGTTGTCCGTTATCGAGCAGCCCTTTGTGCATTCTGCCAGACCGACCAGTCGAGACGTCCTTCGTCGTTGTTGGGTTTTCTACGTCTCTTCTACAGTCAAGATGGATTCAGACCGTTCCTCTTTTCAGTCTTCTTCTATCGCATCATCATCATCATCATCATCTAATTCTTCTTCGTCTTCCACATCACATCCATCTCCATTGTCAAACGCACATACGGTGCAGACACCTGCACCACAGTGCAGTTTCTGTGATCGTGCATTTGCCTATCGGACAAATAGCTTGCACCATGAGCGTAATTGTGTACTTAACCCTTTCAGGACAGTGGTGCTTATGTGTGAAAGGTGCAGGGCATCATTTACCTGCATTGATAACATGCACAGACATCTGGTTACATGTACCGGCATCGTCCAGCAGCCTGCAACAATTCGTTACAAATTTTTCAACCAGTTTTCTCACACTGGGATGCAAGGCGACATGAATGTGGCTGCTAGATGAACCCAGATGCTGAAATACTGGAATGTAACAAGTGTGGGAGACAGTTTACCCATGCTGAATATCCGAGAGCACACAGTGCCTAATGCAATGGCCTCCCTGCCCCTCCAGAGAAGCATCAGCGTATTAATGCTGCCTCCCAGCCAGGGCTGTCCAATGCGCCACAGCCCACAGCATTCATTCCAGTCTGCATTATCGCTGGGGAGGGCCGATCTCGCCATATGACTGTCGTTACTGGTGCCGGCGAAAGTTGTGCGTATGTGTTTGTAGAGGCAGAGAGCGCTTTTCGGGGCACAGTGACAACATACATGGCCGAGAATATCCCGAGCCAGTTCATGGATATTTGCGGCTATCTCGAGCGAATGAAGGAGAAAATCATCTGTCAGCTGGAGCAAGAGATCGAGGACCAGAGGGCTATTAAATTTAATATATTTATGGAATGTACATATGGTAAACCAAAGCAACACGAAGACGAGATGGAACAGCGTGACTTCATTACAAAAATGTAACCCTCTACAATTTTAATGAAATTGAAGATGCTGCGATGGCCGCCATTACCAAGGTATGCCAGGAGGAGGACGAGTACATAGGGAAAGGAAGTGGCAGGACCATCACTTCCATGAAACAGCTTCAGCTGTGTATCAACAAGCTTGGCGCACAGAGAGCTTCCTCCTACATTGCCCTGTCTGCAAACATTGCAGTCAATAAGGCAATTATTAACCCACAAAACCAGGACCAGCAGTTCTTCAAATGGGCGATCCTGGCATGTAATGTAGAAGGACGAGATCCTGAACGCATCAACCAACAATATTATGTCCAACCTTAGTCGGGTAGATTTCCCCACCCTTGTGTGCCAAATCCTGCTGTTCGAGAGGAATAATCCTGTGGTCAGCATGAACGTATATGCTCTTGACGACAATCACAAGGTGGTTCCTATATGGGTATCGAAGGAAGAACTGGCCCAGCACTTCGACATATTACTCTTGATGACTGAGTACAAGAACTCGCATTATTTACATATTTTTGATTTCTCTCGAATGGTATGCTCTCAGGTAATCATCCATGCACACGCCGTCCATATTTGCAATATATGTCTGAAATGCTAGGAGGGAGCAAACGAGGTGTTGCATAGAACATGCACTAGTCCGTGCCAACATGCCTCAGCCCGAGAAAAATGGCAAGCTCCCTGTGCTCAAGTTTCAGAATGATCATAATAAATATCGATAAGGTACCTATAGTAGTGTACGCTGTCCTAGTCCCAGTACGGTCGTGTCAGCCAAACCTGAATGCATCCTAAACCTATAGGTACTAGAAGCATGAGCCCTACCCTACATTTATGGTATCTAAGTAAAGGTGTATAACTCTCTAATACCGGCCTCCCCACAGATGTTCGACTATACACCGGGGAAGATTCGCCGATGAAATTCATGGAGGAAATTGTAAGGATTAGCAATCTCGATAAGAAGATATATAGCCAGTCCGAGCCTATGTGAGCGCGGAATTCTGGCGAACGTACCGGTTATGCTCTGGCCACTGTCTGCTACCACTGTTTTGGGCTCTTCACCCACAATAACTGCAAGGTCCCTGACCACAATCATTTTACCGGTGTCTTTAACAGGGCAGTGAGTAATAATTGTAAGAAGCTCCATCACTGCCTCTAGAGACTGCCAATCTTCTTCCACAACTTGATGTACTATGCGAATTTTATTATTAAGCAACTCAGCTAAGATAACCAGGACATAATTTATTATTATGCACAAAGAGGGAAAATTTATTACCTTCGGGAAATGTTTGGGTGACAAATTCACTATTCAATTTATAGACACGTTTAGATTCATGTCTGTTCGCCTCGCAATGCTTGCACAGAACCTGCTATCGTCCGAGTTAAGACCACTGTGGCGTTCTTCAACCCCGGTCAGCTCGAGTTGGTAACTCGGAAAAGTGTGTTCCCCTACGACTATGTTGACTGGTGGGGAAGCTCGCCGAGCCACAACTGCCACCCTTTAAAGCTTTTCACAACTGCCTCACCAGATGTGGCATTATCAAAGAGAATTACCAGCATGCACAAATGGTCTGGGAGAAATTCTGATGCAGCACACTCACAGGATATTCGGAGCTATATTTAAATATGTACATTTTGATACGAGGCTTATTCGGAAAGTAAGGTCCGATTTATTATAAAACGTAAACTATCACAGATTTCTTCAAAAAAAACATTTTTATTTAATTCCTTACATGTTTTTCTATTTTTCTACATAGTTTCCATATTTGTTTAAACATTTGTCATAACATTCTACAAGCTTTTGTATGCCTGAGTCATAGACGTCTGCCGGCTGTGATGATAACCAGTCTGTAACTGTTTCTTTCACGTCTCGTCCCCTGTGACAATCTTCTCTAAAAATTGATCACCTTCCTTATGATATTCGGTCCAAAAAATCAAGAGCACAAGCCATTCTTTTCATTTGGTGTTCCTCAGTAAGCAGCCAGGGGAACCCAACTTGCGCACAATTTGTGAAATTGCAAATTTTCAGAGACAATTTTGTGCAAAGTTGTTCTACCCACATTCGGAAATTCCAATGCTTAAGTTGAAATTGTGAATCGCCGGTCTTCACGAATCTTTTCGTCCACGGTTTTGACCAAATCTTCTGTGATCGCTGATGGTCGGCCTTATCGCGGTTCATCATGGACATTTTCCCATCTGTCCTTGAAAGCTCTCACCCTCTTATGCACTTTGCTGTCACTCATCGCATTGGGCCATACACTTGACTTATCTGTCGATGAACTTCCGCTCCTGAAACATTCCTTGCTGTCAAAAACTGAATCACACATATTTCACAGTCGGTGGGCTAATCAATTGTTTTTAACATTTTGAACTGTCACTGTAGACAGCACACTGCAACAATACCAATACAAATGGCATCGTTTGACGAACTAGGCATGCCGGGAGTCGGTGCGCATGTGCATTACAATGTTAGTGTGACATTCGATTAGCTACGGCGATTCGGACCTTACTTTCCGAATAACCGTCGTATTATGCGATTTGTACGAGTACTTTGGGGGGCTATGTTTGACAATGTACGGATTGAATTTTTGTATGCTACATGAGTGCCCCGGATTCTCCTACACAATGTTGCAGAAGACACGGGTGGTGTTAGATCTCATTGTAGACTATGGCGTCCACCTGTTTATCGAGGCTGGTATCCAGGGAGGGTGGCCTAGTGCATCAAGTGTCATGCAGTGGCAAATAATAAGGATGTCCCTTCCATATGCAATGCCAGCAGGTAATCTACCTACCTGCATTATATAGACGCCAATCATTTATATGGAAATGCAATGTCCCTACCACTGCCACATGGCAATTGTAATTCGTCCAGTACAGACGTTGATGCCATGTCCATTCTGGACGACAGAAATGTGGGTTATATACTGGAGGCGGATGTAGAGTACCCTACTGCACTCCATGAGGACCATGAAGATCTTCTATTCCTGTCGGTGAACGAATGCCCCCTAGGTCCAAACAATCCAAGTTCATGACCACCCTTGAGGCGAAGTATTGTTATATTGTGCACTATGTTAACCTCAAGCAGGCATTGAGTCATGGGTTACGGCTGAAGGCTATACACCGGGTACTGCAGTTCAATCAGAATGAATGTCTGAAGCCTTATATCGACATGAATACTGAGAAATTCAAGGCAGCTACGAATTCCTTCGAGAAGGANCATGAATACTGAGAAATTCAAGGCAGCTACGAATTCCTTCGAGAAGGACGTTTATAAGCTGATGAACAATACTACATATGGTAAGCTCATGGAGAATAAGTTTAAATGCTATCACATGGAACTTGTGTGCAATCAACTGCATGCAAAAAACTTATTTCAAAAGCGGCTTTCAAATGCAGAACTATATATGATTAATCTCGCTCATTGCTTAAGTTAGATCATGAACATATTACATTTGATAAGCCCATCTTTCTGGCTTCACTGTACTTGACCTGTCGAAAACTCTCATGTGTCGCTTCCAGTATGATGTCATGCAGGCATGCTATGATAGTAATGTGAGCCTGATATACAGACATCGACTCCTTTGTGGTTGAAATCGGCTGTCCTGACTTCTACAGGGACCTCGCCTCAGACCCAGAACTTATGGCCGAGTTCGATACTATTGCCTACCCTCTCACTCATCCCTGCTACTCACCCACCAACACAAGGGTGATTGGCAAATTCAAGAATGGGTTCGGAGGTAATGATATGATTGAGTTTGTCGGGCTGATGGCGAAGCTATACGCCCTTTAAATACAAGATTAAGGCAGTGAAGCTAGCCAAAGGGATACAGAAGAGAGTCGTGCAAAATATCACCATGTTAGACGATTATAAACACATATTATTGAACCAGCAAGTAATTAGAGTACAGGTCAATAGCATTAGGTCGCACCATTACAAAGTGTATACACAGTGTACTAACAAACTGACTCTTTCTTGGATGGATGGCAAAGGTCAAGTATGTAATGATGGGATACATACAGTTCCTTTTGGTTACCATGGTTGATTTTCTGTGCACTCACTTCTGTGACAGGCATGTGTATATATATATATATATATATATATATATATATATNTATATATGTGTGTGTGTGTGTGTGTGTGTATGTCCCTGGGAGAGTGAATGGGGTTGGGATGCATAGTAGGAGGCAGTTCCTCGCCCCGAGATTGTCGAATCTGAAGCACTTCCATTCCCCTCCCCCACATTAATGATATGTGTGTGTGATGATTTGTTTCATTTATGTGTTTTTTCCAGCATCATACTACAGCTCACGCAAGAGTCATTTTCATCCTTCCAGATATATTGTTGTTTTTGTTGATGGATGGTGGCATGCTGTAGTTCGTGCAAGAGGTATCCTTATTTCGTCAGGCATGTTACCGATATGACATTATGTGTGTACTATTTCACATTCCACAATCACTCTCGCATGTACTGGTGTACAGGATTTGACGACTTTGTTATTTTGGCCGGGGCTGTGAATGTGAAATGGTTTTCGTATCACACTACCACTGTAATAGTAACTGGTAGTCGAATCGTACTAACATTTACTCTTTTTTTACTACTGTCCCCTTTTTTTATCTTCATCTACCTGTACTCTTCCTGTGTAGGTATCATCTTTCTGTGTGTTCCTTTGTTTGGTTTGATTGNTTTTTTATCTTCATCTACCTGTACTCTTCCTGTGTAGGTATCATCTTTCTGTGTGTTCCTTTGTTTGGTTTGATTGCTTTTTAGGCGGCAAGATTTCCTTTTCAGTGACTCGTAAGCCACTTGTTCACTGTGCTTGCGACGGCAATGAAGTTTTTGGTTATTCAGTCATGCATACATGTTTGCGTAGCGAATAAACCCAATGGTGTTTACTGGTGTAGTGTACAGACCCGGTCCCAATTCCTGGAGCTGTGCACATGGCCGGATGGCCATATAAANATGGTGTTTACTGGTGTAGTGTACAGACCCGGTCCCAATTCCTGGAGCTGTGCACATGGCCGGATGGCCATATAAAGTGTGAGGGCGAGTGATCGGTGGAGACTGCGGCGATGTAGTGTATACTCTGTTTTGCCCTAAGCCGGTGCGTGCTTGCACGCGAGCGGTGTGTTGTGTGCGTAGACTCCTTTTCACCGTAGGTTGGCATCTTTAACGCTAATTTTTTAATATATAAATTTATTTATGTTATTATTACTGCATAGGGCGCACATGAGTTGTGTTGTGTTTGTGTGTATACTCTGTTTGGTCATATATTAAGTTTTTTTTATATAACTTGTACACAGTTATTACCTATGTATATATTCAACATTATGCATCCTCTTCTGCTTGAAACGAAAATATAATGAAAGTAAAAATATCACTTAATACGTTCATCTATTTTCGTGACTTTTTTTTCTCGCGGTGATGTTTATTGTATAAGGAGTGCGTATGCCGATGCGAGTATCTACTTTATTTCTTTTTCCTTATTGCGCAATGACGGTTTTTTTTTTTTNTAAGGAGTGCGTATGCCGATGCGAGTATCTACTTTATTTCTTTTTCCTTATTGCGCAATGACGGTTTTTTTTTTTTTGCGATTACAAGTTTATTGTCTGGCGAGTGCATAGGTCGATGCCAGTATATACTATATTTCTTCTCCTAACACTTCCCCAACAATGGTGGTCGTGTGGTCTACATGCAGGACTGGCGACCGAAGTGTAGTCGTATCAAAACCGCATGGCTCCAGAATTTTTTAAGTTCCGAAACGACTTTAGTAAGAAACGACTTAAGTAAGAAATGACGGCAGAAAAAATATTTAGCTCTTAGGCAAAAGTTGTTTTAATTCAAATGACGTTTATGTAAAGTGCATGCACAGCAAACTTTTTTTTTTGGCAAACGCTTGTAGTTAGAGGAAACAACTTTTAGGAAAAATGACTATATTACTCACGACCTACCAAGGTAAAGTTTTACGAGTTCCAATAATTTGGTGCTTGTATTCCCAAAACTGATTTTTNAATTTTACGAGTTCCAATAATTTGGTGCTTGTATTCCCAAAACTGATTTTTGAATTATTTTTTTTAGTATATTGGTTTATGCCGTAATAAAACACAACCTACGCGTTTCTATTCTTAAAAAAAAATTATCTTNTCTACATGCAGGACTGGCGACCGAAGTGTAGTCGTATCAAAACCGCATGGCTCCAGAATTTTTTAAGTTCCGAAACAGCTACAAACACTTTTAAAACGACTTAAGTAAGAAATTACGGCAGAAAAAATATTTAGCTCTTAGGCAAAAGTTGTTTTAATTCAAATGACGTTTATGTAAAGTGCATGCACAGCAAACTTTTTTTTTTGGCAAACGCTTGTAGTTAGAGGAAACAACTTTTAGGAAAAATGACTATATTACTCACGACCTACCAAGGTAAAGTTTTACGAGTTCCAATAATTTGGTGCTTGTATTCCCAAAACTGATTTTTGAATTTTTTTTTTAGTATATTGGTTTATGCCGTAATAAAACACAACCTACGCGTTTCTATTCTTAAAAAAAAATTATCTTNATTTTTTTTAGTATATTGGTTTATGCCGTAATAAAACACAACCTACGCGTTTCTATTCTTAAAAAAAAATTATCTTAGAACTGTTCATTTGCAACTGCAAGTAGATAATATGCAACAACAATTTATTAAAAATCTGTTCGTCTAAATCTTTTGTCGAAAGAAAAACTAGTAAAAGACTCTTGATATCTTATTCAGACTGAAGAATGATCAATTCCAAATTTTTTGTATGTTTATTAACAAGGCTAAATCGTGAATAAACATTGCCTTCATTAAATTATTACAGTCGGCATACTTTCAGAAAAATCGTTAAGTAAAAAACAAATAATAATTATTTGCATTCTTAATCACATTAAATCATTGCGAGAATATTTGCTTAATTTGTGAATAAAATGACTTCCATTATAGTGCTCGACAGCTGAACGCCACAGCAGGTAATTTCGCGGAACGAATAGTAACAGTATTGCGATCATGATCAGGAGTGTGTAAACGAAAAGGTGGGACCACTAAGCTACGAAGACGGAAAA
The DNA here is from genome assembly GCA_002778355.1 of Clitarchus hookeri. Classification (NCBI taxonomy): domain Eukaryota; kingdom Metazoa; phylum Arthropoda; class Insecta; order Phasmatodea; family Phasmatidae; genus Clitarchus; species Clitarchus hookeri. The sequence goes on along the minus strand of NQII01000453.1, from coordinate 98,043 downwards.
GAGGAATAAACACAAATATAAAAAAGTTGATGGGAGGGAGCAGCGGGATCAATATTCCATTATATAAAGGGATAAACACACGTGAAAAATACTCAGTAATACGAAAAGGAAACACGATAGTAGGAAAGATGAAAAAATAGGATTACCTACACGAGGGGAGGAAGGAACTTTTTTCCCTACTCTTTTCCAGAGTCTCGGAAGGAAAGGATAAAAGCAGATGAAGTAAAACCTGAAGGGGGGGGGGGTTGGTTATGAAGAGGTAAGTAGGACACTTTTTCAACTCCTGGCGAAATCACCGGAAGAGGGTTTTAAATAATTGAGCGGGGCCGATTCACGAAGGTTCTGGTTTAGCCGTATCCCTCCGCCAGAGGTACCGGATAATATAGACCCTCGAGGGGGAAGGGTTTTGGGGAAAGGGTTTCGACTGAGGGAGTTCGTAAGGGATTGCGGGGAAGGGTGGTGGGAATCCCAGAAAACCGCAGTCAGTCGTCTTCCCCTATCTACTTCCCCATTCCTTATACGTGGGTTCGGACCTTGCCCATTTTCTGTCACCACGCTCTTGGAAAGCGGGCAGGGCAAACCACTACCTCCCACCCTCCGCCACTTTCTGGCGACGAGAATTTTTTTTTTCCCGGAAAAACCAAGAAAAAGGCGGTGGTGGTGAAAAAAAACACACACACACACACACACACACGTTTCCTTTGCGGCGATTTTTTTCTTTCCCTTATCACTCACCCACCCCACTCACTTCCTTCAGTCGAACTTCAAACGAACGCGGGTCGCTAGGGCGATGGCCTCGGGAGGGGTTGGGATTTCGGTTTGCGTATGAGGTTTGCATGCGTTGTGTTTTCTTTCCCCCCGCTGCGAAGGGAATGCTACTACCGGATTGGCTGGTACAGGAGGCGGGGCTTTGCGTCCAGCCTCAGCGTCCCTTCCGGTGGGACGCCTGTACGGAAATCCGCGGACGCGGAAATATAGCACGGAAGACGCTGCTAGCGCCCATAGGGATTGTTGGAGATTTTTTTGGGGTTGGGGGATTAAGCTGGATTTACAATAAAAACAAATTAATCATTAACGTAATGCGTTATGGCGTATAAGGAATGAGTGAGTGAATAGAGAGATTTGGGTGGCTCTTGACATCGAGGTCGTGAGAGCCGATGAGGAGGAATCGGGACATGGAGCAGCGCCGGAATGCAAGGGCAGGGGAAACGGGAGATTCCTGAGATAACCCGCCGACCAGCGGCTTCGTCCGGCACGATTCCCACATGCGAAAATCCGGGAGCGACCCCGCCTGTTCCCCTAGGTGGACTTATCAAGAACTGAAAATATTTCATCTCATGTGTTGGTTTTCAATATAATAGTTATATTTCATATCTTAAGTAAAAGTTGTGTGGCAATGACCTATCAGAACAGAGCAGTCGGTGCTGTTGGATGAAAGCTGTTTTTTAAATTAATGGAAGCATCGAAAATATTAAAAAGGCAAGTATATGTGCGTATTTATGATTATATTTGTGAATGAAGTTCACTGCAATAAGCTTTTCGGTCAGAAAAAGTTTGCTTTGAAAAATAATTTGCTAATGTGTATATGATGGTGTTATACGATGTTAGGAGCAAAAGTAAACATGACAGGCTTGTCGCAAGCTTTCATCGGCTGGACCTAAGAATTATCAGGTGAGTTGTGAATCGAATATATCTAGAAGGCGTAATTCCGTGTACGAGAACAGCGTTTACTGCATAATTCTTCACTGTCAACCCAGCTTTAGAGGTTCCTCTGCTTAGTGCGATCAGCACGCTGGGATCCTCATAAAGGCACAGAACACCTGAGAATAGAAAAGCGAAACTTAAGGGTTCCGCCTGCCTGCAGCATTACTTGTATTCTAACGTAGGGTAATTGGTAGCCAATAAAGATTCATGGGCAGCTTGTAACCCCAATGCGTTAAGATGCATTGTTATTACAAGTAAGGGTATATGTGACAGGCCGTTTTAAGTCATGGCTGTATTGTAGTCAATAGAATATACAATTTAAATGCAATGTGATAGAATTGTCGTACAAACTTGGTTCGAATTTCCATTTATTTGTAGCGGCCGCGTTGGTGTGGTGGTTAGACTACTCGCGTCCTACCTAGGCGAACCGGGTTCGATTCCCGGCATGGTCGCTCCAAGATTTGGGCATGTGGGAATAGTGGTTGCAGGTCTGCGGGTTTTCTCGGGGTTCTCCCGTTTCCACCGCACTTGCATCCCGGCGCCGCTCCATACGCACCTCACTTCACCCTCATCGGCTCTCAAGATGTCGATGTCAAGAGCCGCCCGAATCTCTCCACTCCACTCCATTTATTTGTAATAATGTATGTACAGTATATAGTTTCAATTTGTTATATTAGAGAAGGTGAGGAAAGCAGAGAAGGATTGTTATTGATAGTTTCAACCCGCATCTTTTTGTGAAGTCATTTTTGAGACATTATTGAGACGTAAGAAAGTCAAGGCCTCAGTTAAGCGCGTATGGGTGGTGGNTCTATATACAATCCAGAAGGCGGGGCAAACCAGAATCCTCCCAAAATAAAACATTAAAAATTAATTTGATAATTGTTTAATTTATATTGAAACGGTTTTACTCATATGTAGAGAATTGTATTAATATAAATGTATTAACATTTAACTGAGATGCAATGAACTGGGCACGCGAAACCGATGTGTTTGATTGCTTTGGTTTCCATTTGTGAATAGTGAAGAGGTGTGGGCGGCTCTTGACATCGAAGTCTTGAGTTCCTGATTGGCTGAAAACTAAAATCCAGTGAGATATAGGAAAGCGAACGTCACAACCCCACCCCTACACATTCCAGGATTATCTAAACCCTTTAGTTCCAGGTGAATTCAAGATTGTAGGTGACGCTAATAACTAATTTTGTTGACAAAACCGAAACAGGATAAATATACTAGAAATAAAAACGTTGTCACGACTTTGAATGGATAATTTTTTCTATTCGGCATCAATCTGCCATGACCAAAGATATACTAACTTCTCAAGGTTTCCGAAAACTGTAAACAATACAGCATTATTTGACTTATGCTTCTGTTATCTCTTCCATATGGCATGATGCACGATAATCTGTCAAAAATCTTGGAAGAGAAGGTTTACCTGTTGGTTCAGACGAAGTCGACGCTCTAGGTGGTACAGTCTTCTCAGCGCTTTACCCCGCGACTCTCCAAGTTCAGGCCCTGTTGATTTGAATGGAAGCGCAGCCACGCACCTTCCATTAGGCTGTCTGCGGTGTGTCTGTTGAAAGGATTATTCCTATTGAGCTTTCACAGGAGTGATCAGAACTGCTTTAGGCACCTCCAATTCCCAAACTTCCTTAAACTCTCTTCTGTGATGGGCACTTTTTAACCCTATGAGAAGGCCATAAAGAATTAGTGCAAAGGTTGCACTGTTTTGTAATGTCAAAGTGTTCCTTAGGTGACTTATGTGAAAACTGTGGACTTTTTGGTAATGAATGAGTATCCTGACACATGAAACGAAGCGAGCCCTCCTTGGCTTAGCCTAGGAATGACTGTACTGCAAGTGAACCAGATGACTTCGTGTATATTTGGTTGCTACCGTTGTGTATTATTTTGGGTTTCTGCAGTCTCCCAAGTGACTCCAGTCGGGAATTGATTAGGATTGTTAGTTCCCACTCTCTTCTGAAGGCTCATTTCCAACTTTCTCTCCAGTAAGTCGAGTAGCAACAAAGCTCAGTTATGCACAGATACTCCTAATACCTTCAATACTGCAACATTCTCATTAATAGTTGACAATAATTGCACCAATGTGTAACCATTTCCAATGACTGGGGGTGCACTGACCAATGCTTCTATACGGTGATTAAAAATTAATCGCTTATTATTGTAACGTCTCTGGAGGAGCTTCCATGCAACCTCAAAGTTTTCCTCAGTGAGGGGCAAGAACTGGACTATACAGGAATTCCACAGATAATGCTATCTTTAAATATGACACCCGCTCCACATTCGTTAATTGTGGTTTTTTTGCAACCAGGGCCTCAAAGAGATTAGCAAATGTTTGCCATGATTTTATTTCCCCACTAAAACTGTGTAACTTGATGGTTGGTAATGGAATCGAAGGAGTATGTGACCTACCTGCTGGATTGCCAGTCTCTGATGACGCAGTCAAAGTGTCGGCCACTGCCATGATTTAGTAATATGTGTCATCAAAAGATCCAGTCTCCTGCTATGTTCCTCTTCGTCAAAGTCCTCGTCGACCTCTTCAGCTCTGCAGACGAATGTGAGCCAAATCCCTACAGGTAGCTCAAAATAGGCGATATTGCGCTGGATCCGTTAAGGCTTTTTCTGCTAGAATTGTAGCCCGTTGCAATCGATTCTCCGCCAGCGCCAACCTCAACTGCGCCGCTGCTGCCGCCATCGCGAATCACCAATGCCGATCAATGACCCGTTCACCGATATCTTTCACTTGTGCCCCCAAGCTCGCGGAGGCCCATTTCCGTGAACGAAACGAACGAAACAGCGTGACTCGTTCCTCCAACCAAAACCTCGCCCTCCACTTTCTCTTTCGCATCACAAGAACAAGTACGGCCTTTCCCCAATTTCGCACACTTCCTATAATTCTGTCCTGCAGATCTTGCAAAGAGCCCGCAAATGGGCCAACACCACACCACAATGCCCAATACCGCGAGGTTATGTTGGACGCGCGGCCGCGATGCCGTTTCCCCAAGGACCCACTGCGATGCCGAACCGTCGCGGACTGTAACTTTCCCAATTACGTTTCCGCACCGATCCGGCCCTCGTAGGACCAAAAATTTTCCGTGGCGGAAATTTAATTACCACAACAGAAACGATTTCCACGACAACCAAACGCCAACGCGGCCATGTTCGCCATCTTGAGTTCTTATAACTGACCTTCACCAAGGACGAGCTCGAAGTTTAACTTTACCTAGATGACTGTCTCACACGTACGCCATACACCCGTCACCGTTAGATAATGTAGTATCTGCCTACATCCCTATTTACACTGAGTCACTATGAATGGCAATGCCTAGTAAGAAATAGTTCTATTGCACAATATTATTTCACTGAGTGCGCACTAATGCGGTGCGTGGTCTCTCTGATGTAATTTTATAGGCTCCGTTAAGGTTTATTCTACTCAGGTTAGGAACAAAACGAGATTTCTAGTGGGAGGGTTTGGCATATAGAAAATTTTCGCTGCTAGGTGCGCAGTGATCCAAAAAGTAATTTTTAATTAAAATTTGAATCTATGTTAATAATAAAAAATAAGATTTTACTTAGTTACGAAGTTGTTTTATGCTTGATGTATGATTATTACAACTATTCTGTTTTTTAATCTAGAAAATAGAGAAAATCTTGTTCACATGTGACACTAGCGCTTACCTAGTGGCGAAAAATTTTGGTTGCCAAACGTTTAACATTTATGTTTCCAACCTGTAATATAAGTAACCTTAACACAGCCAAGCTTAGTTTGCATGAGGCGGAGGATAATCCTGGAAGTATAACTTAAGCAGGGATTCAGAAAAGTGTGAAGTAAGAGTGAATGGACTATAGTATAAACGTTGACATGATCACTGGCAGTCAAGATAGCATAACTACCACCTACCAAAGGAAAGTCCATGCAACACTGCGAGGGGGTGGGGGAGGAGGCGTGCCCACGGCTAACGACTCGTGTTTCGGTCGGCCTGGAGAGTGGATAAGGTGAGTGATACGTGTGGGTGAAATGGTATTTCACGGGTGGTTACAGGAGAGTAGAATTCTCTCTCTCCCCCCCCCCCCCCCCCCCCCCCNGCTCTAGAAATTGTATATACCTTTTGTATATTAATACTGAACAGCAAAGTTATGTTATGTTAAAAACTGTTCACATTAAATTATGCGTTTAAATAAAGATGGTCGGAGTAATAAGTAACTCTATGTATTATTTACATGGTGAACTAGAGTAAAGACATAAAAATGTCAACATGTTGGAGGAGATTTTAATATTTACGGCAAAGTTGCTGACCTCCCGTTGCGCAGTCGGTTGGTGCGCTACCTGTCTGGGGTGCGGGAGGTTCTGGGTTTGAATACCAGGCGAGGCACAGGTGTTAGTTTAAGTTGGATCATAAATTAGTTTGTAAGCCGTCCCCTGATAAGCCTTTAGTCATAATACCGGGGGACGTTAATAAGCCCTTTCCAATACCAGTACTACAAAGTTTACCTCCCCCCCCCTGTCAAGACTAACTCCAGGACCCGCCCCTGGCTGGACTGAAAGGGAGGGGAGCACTCTGAGAAATACCACGGGACACCGGCAACGCCCGCCACGTTCTCCCAATTGGAGAAATCTGTGCTCGGATCGCCGTGGTTGGAAGCCAGCGAACCAACCGCCCAACCACCGAGGCTGATTCACAAGCGCTTACGAAATATCAGAGGGGCCGAGTTATCTGTGTAAATAAGCAGCAGAGAGCCAATCTGTCCGTCACAAAAGTGAGCAGATGGAATCGTTCCCAAACCATGTGCGTCTGCGGATGAACCCTGCCCGTGCCAGCGTCAGTTTTCATAAACTGCCAATCGCATTTCCCCTCTGGCACAGTAACGATGCATTACGCAAATCGAGTTATAATTTTTTTTTTTTACACGCTGCGCTCTTGTTTGGTTGGAACGTCGTTACAGGTACTTAGCGGGCACCAACTCGTTTTACCGGCCGTCGCAAACCAGATTACGCGAAAACCATCGGCCCAGCAATAGTTCCGGACGTATGATGGAGTAATTAGAGAGGGTAGGGGAGGAGCGGGAAATGCGGTACCCGATGTAACGATTATACATTAGCGTGCAGTGCTGGAGATTGGCTCAAGTGTTGGGGAATGCCTGGCGTGGTGTCTTGTCGGCTATAGTGCGTCTCTCTCTTACATCGCTAATCAAACAATTTTATATTTACACACTACTAAACAATTTGACAATTTTTGTTATGTATGTCTGTACGTATAAACTTATTCTGTCAACACAGCATAACATCTTGGCTGTTGACAATCGCTAGCCGTCCGGAAACAGCGCGCGTCATGCGCTCTTTACTTTGCAGTTGCTGATTTTCGCAGAGTAACTGACTAATTACGTTGCAAGCAGCTTATCTTGTGCGGACTGAGCGACGAAACACGGCAGATGAAGCGAGCAGCAGAATTAAAGTCAGTAGCGCTAAACTCACTAGTCTTAAAGTTAGTAGCCCGTAGCCCTCTCTAAACCTTCTCCAAGCAATTCCAGCGTTTCAGGCGCGTTACGCTACCCGCAATAACTTCGTTTACTTCGGGGCCGCGGTGGCTGAGCGGTTGGCCTGCTCGCCTTCTACCAAGGCGAACCGGGTTCAATCCTCGGCCGTGTCACTCCCGAATTTTCGCACTTGGGAATCGTGCCGGACGATGCCACCGATCGGCGGGAGCTTCTCGGGGATCTCCCGTTTCCCGCCCTTTCATTCCGGCGCTGCTCCATACTCACCTCAATCACCCTTATCGGCTCTCAAGACCTCGCTGTTAATAGTCGCCCAAATCTCTTCACTCTTCTCTCACTCATTCATTTACTTCAATGCTAACTTCGTTATGGTTTTAGAAATAAAAGAGAAAAGAAAGTTATTTGCATTTGACTAAAAATGAAGTCACTCTTGTCTGAAAGACGTTCTCAAAAAACGGGCACAATGAATTATCTCATAGAAATACTTATAACTACCTTTATTACTCAAGTTTGTGATGAAAACATTAGTTATGGCTGATTTCGCTGAACGCATTTCAAACTGAAGCTACTGCGCTTCTAATAAAATAAAAGATAATTTCTAATAATGCACCACGTTTGTTGATAAAACCATAAAAAACTTACCCTTGAATTAAATGGGGTAATTGGGGGTTGGACAGTGCCCCTCAAGTGCTGCAATGACTTTTTAAATATAGAAAACTTATTAACATTGTATAGTTATAAATTCCTATGTCATGTGTTTAATTTCTGAAAAATTTATACGTTCAAAAATATTTTTAACAAGTGCTGAATATTTTGTGATGCCATCCATCGCAGGATCTACATGACATCATATTACAGTAACAGGGCAGGTAACAGCAATATAGGAAAGCTAAGAGAGGATAACTAGTTTTAACTATTAATTTGTTGAAAAAAGCCATTTAAGTCTGTGACACACATAAAACTGTTTCAAAGCTATTTTACGGCGTTTGATGAAAGCCAGTGGGATTTTCGGCGTCCGATCGGTTTGTTTCATTCTGGGAGAAGGTTGCGTATCTCTCAGTCGTCGTGCGTCTCAAAACCGGCATTTAGGTCTACACGTTGACAGTTTCCAGAAAACGAAGACATTAAACACCGTGAGTTATAGCTTGGGGCTGTTTTATATCGCGTAATTGTAGTGTCTGATTGTTGCTCGTAACATGTTTCAGAGATCCCTCAGTCTCTTCAGTGCATCCGTTGTCCGGGGCACCATCCACACATGCCCTGCGGAATCTCCGGTACCAGCGCCTGATCTCTGTAGCCACCAGGGAACTTACAAGTAGAGAGTTGTAACTCAAGGATATAGCGAGATATCCTTGTTCGATTAGTTTTCCGAAGCAAGCTGAAGTAGGTTCTACGTTACTGCCAACCTCACTGCCAACACAATAAGAGACACTTTCTCACTTTGTTAAGTTGGTGGTATTGTAGAGACCTTGCCAGCTGGTATTTTATTCTGTATAGTGATTGGCCTGTGTTTTCTGGACAATATTATTTATGCTTCTCTTATCCACAGTTATTCCATATCACAAATTCATTTGAGCGAATATAAACTGTAACCGTGAAGGAGGAACACTACATTACAAAAACAGTAATCAAAACTTGTCATCGCCAATATTATTCGTCGTTGTCGTATTTTAAATCTATTAGAAAGAGTTTTAACCTCACGAATGTATAATCAAGATGGAACCGTCCTTTTGGGTTTCTTCAACTCGTTTCAAGAAGTACTCTCGGGGAGCGCCCTACGCTCTGAAACTGCGATGTGATTGGCCAGTTACGAAACCTGGTACGGAACCTGCCACAAAAAAATAGGTCGTGTCCTATTACAAACATGGTACGAAATCTGGCCGTACAAGGCGGGAAATGCCATGACGGCTGCCACACTAGCCCGTATGACGGCCGCTAGGGTGGATCTTGCACAAGCTTTTACGGAATCTAGTATTGTGTAATATCGCCTTTAGGAAACCACCCACCCTCCCTGGGACTGCCGAAGGGTTGGGATGTAGCACTCCCTTGCCTCCTGGACGGCAGCCAACGGCAGAGGGAGTTGTTTTGCCCCCCCCCCCCGTGTAAACCACCTCCTAGCCGAGAATGTAGCGCCGGTTGAAACAGTTGCCGACTGGGATTATGGCGTTGGCTCGTCCGTAACTGTAAATTTTCCAAAAACCCTGGCGAGGGGTGGGGTCACGCCAGAGCCTATTACACAAATTGTTTACTAAAATCTGGCTCTGCGAATTGTGAACGGGGGTGTGAAAGTGCCCAGGAGCTGGGGTTTTCGGGGGGAAGGGGGTTGCAGGCCAGAAGCGGCTAATGTGTTTAATTGAAATGACTGAACTCGCCTGTTGGTTTGGGTTGTGAGAGTTGCAGGGAGAGGGGGTGAATTTTTGGCGGGAAAGGCTTTTGTCGCGTGGCAGAGGGCCTGTTTTTGTTTTGCCAATTGGACCGGTGTCCCGGTAATTATAGATTCAATTAAGTGATTGGGGTTGAAAAGGCGGTCTGGGGGGTGTTGGGGATTGGCAGGGGGAAAGGTCAAAGCCGGTTTTTTTTCACCCCCACGGAAGGGTGTGATGCAGTTCGGCGGCAATTAACTCCGGCTCCTGTCGCCCAGTTTTTGTTCGAGTCTGGAACCACAGCGAAGAGGAACGACCTGTAATTAACATTAGCGGACAGTCGGTACGTTTTGTTTGGCTCGCTGCGGAAGTGCCGAGAGGGGGAAAAAGTGTCCCTTGGCGAAGAGGAAGCTGCCACAGAGGATGGAAGATTTATACGCGCCGTCACGGAAACTGGCCGTAGAGTGAAACTCAGGCTCCGTCTACCTGGCGCTATGTCGCGCAGCTGAGGCGCGGGATCAATGACGCCGACACGCGCTTCAGTTATTCCACTCACGGTTACTTAAAACTTTTCTGAAGCCTTGCTTGAGTTCTACTTACAAGATATCCCTCCGTTTTATGCAAACAAAGCTTAACTAAGTCTAGAAAATTACATCAAAGGGACAACGCGCCGCATTTGAGCGCACTCTGAGTAATCATATTTTTCATAAGACCTATTTCTTACTAGACATTACCAACATACCTTTTTTCTCACTGTTTTTATTCACATTAATTATAAATGAATTATTATAACTTTATACATAAAATATAAGAAAAATTTTACTTTAACCATCACTGTATAAATGTTTCTGGCGACTCCTTAATCTGTAATGCAAGTTTTTAACCTTTACACTGTATTGAAATAATTCCACACATCAGACTGCAAATATAGGAATGTTGAGCCTCGTTACTATAAAAGGTTGGGGACTTCCCTACGCTTTTTATTGTTTCATGAGCGAATGTAGGAACGCTACCATAGATGCATGGGAAAATGGTTTACCATTCTCACTTTCTCACTATTTCTGTACATTGATATGGTAATTTTATGAATAATTTCTTGGAGTACATCAATAAGGTACTTTTATGTTAACACAAGTATAAAACGCTTTTGATACACAACTAGAGACCTGAAAAATTCGCTGTTTTTCTATTGGCCCACCCGTTAGTTTACACCTCCTGGACAACTCTGAGCCAATAAAAAACACACAATAAAATTCAGACCGAATCACCGTATTCCGCTAATACAACAAACAATCAATGAACAGTGATATTTGCATTATTTTACATACGACAATGGAGTATAGCTTACAGGTCATTGAACTCGCGAATTTTTCAGGTCTCTATACGTAAAATGTTTAAGAAACAACGACATACGGCATGCATGGGGTGATTTTTCAAAGCTTTGTTTCAAAATGTGTGAAGTAACCACGGATAGACTGCAGTCACTGTGCACAAGGTACTCGACCAATGTGCAGCCGGAGTTTTAAGCGGTGACCTCTCAATTTTATTGGCCGGAGACTTGTAGTATACCTCTGTGTAACCTACTGTGTAAGTTTCGCACATATTCACATTGTAAATTTTAATGCAGTGTCTTGTGTGTGCAAATGCTGTTTTTATTCACGTTTTGGTAAATAGGGTTTTTTAACTTTGGATTACGGCACCAAAAATGTTTCGAGTGAGTGAGTGAAGAGATTTGTGCGGCTCTTAACAGCGAGGTCTTGAGAGCCGATTAGGGTGATTGAGGTGAGTATGGAGCAGCGCCGGAATGAAAGGGCGGGAAAACGGGAAATCCACTAGAAAACCCGCCGACCAGCAGCGTCGTCCGGCACGATAGGCGTTTGAGCGTTTGAGGCCAATAAGCGATAAGGGCGACACTGCCTCGCGCTTCAAGTGCGCCATCGCCGTTAAACGCAAGGTTCTGAACTGGCGAGCAGTGTTCTTATCGCACTGCGTGTATCTATGGTACTTTCAGCGGTGACCCTATTATTTTATTGGTGGAAACTGGTGAAAGTCTGTAGGAAGGTTCATTGTAGAGCCCTTGAGTAGTTTTGTATGTATTGGACGCGTATATTTTGAGATACAGCGCTTTGAAAAAGCAACTTTTGGTGTTTCTAATGAGTGAGACGTCTTGAAAGCACTCAAGAGCCCTCATCTGAAGTGTATGTTGTTTTCGTAGTTCAGCACATTGGACGCACGTTTAATGGTTTTGCAGAAAAACACCGTAACGAAGTTCAAACGCCAGGTAGGCGGGAGTCTTAAAGATCATTAAACCCGCGACGTTTTTCTTTCACTGCCTTCTATTTGCGTATAAATATAGCTGTAATTTTGGACGGGCGAATTTCCTCCCAGCCCTAACAATAAACATATTTGTATGTTTTCTTCAGAAAAAGTAATTTCCAAGAAAGATGATATGTTTACGATTTGGCAGAAGCATTTCTCGACTCTGGTTAGTATTTATACGTATATATCCACATACATAGCATCTGTGTACGTATATTTGTATGGGCGGTTTCCCGAAGCGAAGCGGCATAAAGGCTCAGCATGAAGCGGCTGGAAAGGGGCGGTATTTTTTTAGTTTGGCAGGGGTGGGAAATGTGATACACGCGATTCAAGCAGAGGGAAATTTTTTTCCTTTCGAGGAGAGGGGATAGGGTGGAGCTCAGCGTGGCGACAAAGTGAAAATCATTCCTACCTCACATTCGTCGCCTTTTCTTCGTCGTATTTCCCCTTGCACGCTCCCCGATTCACAACCCCCATCCTCCACACTGTTCCATTCTCACTCGCATGGCATGCTCCCTTCTCCCTCGCATTATATCCACCCTTCTCGTCTCTCCACCGGCAGTCGTGTTCCTGGTTTGAAAAGCCGCCCACTCCGCTGTTCGGCCGGGATCCTTAGCTACGGGCATCGTCTTGTCGACGTCATCATAGGGACTAGCGACGTGCCTTCCAGAGCGCAACAACGACAGAAGTCACTCCACGACACTCATCCAGGCCTTGGACCGGTACTAATGCCACCTGTTTTCCGTGAAAAATATTTACGCCTAGGCCACTATTCGTTATCCTGCTAGGAGCCGCGGTGGCTGAGCGGTTAGCCTGCTCGCCTGCCACCAAGGCAAATCGGATTCAATCCCCGGCCGAGTCACTCCCGGATTTTTGCATGTGGGAATCGTGCCGGACGATGCCACTGCTCGGCGGATTTTCTCGGGATTTCCCGTTCCCCCCGCCCTTTCATTCCGGCGCTGCTCCATTACTCACCTCGCTTCACTCTCATAGGCTCTCGTGACCTCAATGTTAAGAGTCGTACAAATCTCTCCGGTCTCTCAGGATTTTTCACCTGATTGGCCAATAATAATTAAGGTCGCTATCACATAGGACACATAACTACTTCGTTTCAGTCATGTGCAGCATTACACGCAATTATCCGTGACTGGGAACTTGTTCTGATCGCAGTCACTTCTTGTTCAAAGTAAGCAGTTTGTTTAAGTTTATCGGAACAACTTTCCTTCTGTGTTGCGCTCTCATTGTACGCTAAGAAGTAAACAGAAAGTATGATAGAAATGGTTGAATTGGGCGTGAATTCCTGCATTCGTTGAAATAAATAGTAAGCCATGTCAAAAAACTGTATTCGCTATACTGTTACAACAAAAATAACGTAAGTTTTGTTAAAATTTATAAAATACGCAACCTCGATGAGTGGCGGAAGCGATTATAAGTAATCATGAAAGAGTGTTTTCGATGTTAGTTTTTCCTTTTGTTCGCATTCAGTTATAGAGTTCACTCTAAATCGAAATCAGTGATATTAGTCGGTGAAATAACATTCTCTGATAGTCAGTCAGTTGATAAGCTACTGCTGACATGTGAATCAAGCAAATTAACTAGGAACAAGTGATTTATAGCAGTGACATTCTTGACATTCAGTGGGAAATCACAAATACATTAGCGAAATTCAACCACTTAATTAATTATCTGACACTGAATCAGTTGCTCAGTTCTTACTGTTTTCACTGATTTGGCTCAATTCTCACGGATTAAAGTTTAGAGTATTGCGCAAACATGTTCAAAAATAGCTGCCGAAAGAATTTACAATAAACACGTTTAGACTACTCGTTTGACTGTGGCGTAAGTTATTCCGACTTTGAACATCAGTGATTTCGCCGGTAAACCTCTAGTATTCGTTACAATAAAAACAGTTGGAGAGATTTGGGCGGCTCTTAACAACGAGGTCTACAATAACCATAAATACAGTCACAACGAAAAAGTATTTGAAATTAAGTTGTTTGGACATATAACCCTGAAATCTTTTCGTGAAAAACACACGACCTTTTCTGACCTTACGCAGCTATCAAAACGGGTAGGATTTGCTACAACTAGCTCACTCTTTATACCACAGACACAGTGCACAATTCACATTTCGCTATTTGTGTACTCGAACGTGTACGTGTTGGGATATCAACACATGTATGATCTTTTCTGTATACGGCAGAATATCACCGCCAAAATTACCAATTCTTTGTATGTCTAATGCCTGGTTCTAGTGTGGGCCTACGCCAAGCACGCCGAACAGATGGGCCTAGAGCGGAAAACTAGAACAGCCAAGTTCGGTCACAGCAGTCTGAAGCGTACGACGGAAGGCTGTATTACATCTACTGACGATGGTAACTGCAGTTTCGAAGGGAAACGGACCAAGAATCTCGGAGGGCCGAAAAATGACGGCGATGCTGCTAATGTGTCCTTTGCCCGCAGCGTCGCTTCAGAGGCTTTGCAACCATTCGCAGTACTGCAGGCCACATCTGCTAACACTGAGACATATCTTCGCGCACTGACAGCCTAAATGATTCGGCTCGCTGCTTTAGAATCGAAACTCAACATTGTGGATGAGCGAATAGCCAGCAGGATTCATACGGCTGAGCCCACGGAATTGTAATTATTGACTGAGGATGTATGTAAAATGACAGTTTTAGGCGGGAAACTCGCCACTGTGAAGACCGTCTCTTCGATACGAATGTACTGACTACTATCATGGATTTGCGGCTTGGCACATTGATCGAGCGTGTGTCTAAACTAACCGCATTTGCTTCCGGTGATGCGCTCGACGCTGTGTAAGCCAGGCTATTCGGCAACACGAATGCGATGTCTGCTAAGATGTATGCTGATATTTGTACATTGGCTGACGATGTGCGCAAACTGTCTGCTTTAGGAGACAAGCTCGCAGCTGTGGAGACAAAGCTCGATGCAGTAGGAGAGCAAATTACCGACATGGTTATAACTGACCTGGCTACTAAACTAGGCGAGTACCTTAATGTAGCCACTGACGGTGCAGGCGCGCATGCCACTTTAAGTAGGAAGCTAGAGTTTGTAGCCAGCATGTAATCGAAACTCGGTGCTGCCGGAGAGCGAAGTAGCTGACAGAGCTCCTACTAGCGTGCCCGCTAAACTAGATGCACAAGCCCGAGGTTTAGGCGTGACGTTCGCGGATGTGGAAGACCTTATACATCGCGGCATTATTCATGTCCTATCTGACTTGCGCTCTAATGACGAACAATGGAGACATTGCCATCATATGCGAGATGCGGTCGTCCAGCGAATCTCTAAGGTTGAAGACAATATCACGAAGCTGATTGTACAGATACGTCGAGTCAACCCCTTAATATATACTATGACCATTCTGCTTTCGCTTTTAGTACAATGAATTCCACCACCGAGGATTTACATAGCGTAATCTAAAGTGTGTGCAATAAGTATTTACTGGATAAGCGTGTTCGCATGGAGCACGATGCTTCATCGGAAGAGACCAACTAGTGGCCAATATCATCTCGGCTAGAATATTTACAGCAAAACTAATCCCACTGCCCCTGCTGAAATGAAGACTGAACCAGACCTCGAACCCAAGACTGGAGGAGACACAAGTTACTTTCGGAAGATACTGCGGCTGTTGAAGATGTTTTACCTTTAGCTTCATTGAAATGTAAAAGAGATAGATAGACCTCACTTGTGCAGCGCGACCGTTCGCAATTACCTGTCTTAATACACAACAAGGTGTAATGATCGAGTGTATGGTGTTTATAGGCACAATAAGAAATGGTTCTAGGGGAACAAATAAATGTTTTTTCTGTTCATGATTTTGTACAGATTGATGACGCAGAAATGCGGGCATCTCCAGGCCTCTACGAATTTCTGTTTAAATGGCCCCTCTGCCACCTCGCGATGGGTCTGACTCAGACAGTGATGGTGTTCCAAATGCGCTCCCTCGCAGCCGCAGTGGTAGGGGTGTGTCGAGGTCGTGGTCTCATTCTCCGCTGGCTCCATGGCAAAGCATGGCACGTGGCCATCGTGGCACCGCTACCGGAGGCCCCGATGTCGCCTGCCTCGTCCGAGTCAGACACTTTCGTCCCAGAGGAGGCAGGCGACGACGACTTCGCGAACCTCGCCATCTTCGGCGATGACGAGGTTGTCGATGACGACATTGGCGTGGCCGACAACATGGTCGACGAAGTCGGTGTTGGCTTCGAAAATGCTTTAGTCGACGCGGTCTGGGCATTGGTGGTCGCGCTTGATAGCAACACCTTAATGCAGCTGGCGGCCATGGAGACACAGCAGGCAGGCACGGCGGTTCAGGCTCGGAATAGCATGGATCTTCATGCTACTCACTGAGCAATATCTGCTTTGCATAATGCTCTTCTCACAGATCTAGATGAACATGCGAGGGGCCCTTTGGGGCTGGGTTGGAGCTGGGCTGTGGTATGGCAACCAACCTTTCATGGGTGTAAGGCGAAGGGGACTTGGGTGCCCTGAAAACCGGACTTGTCCGGCGTGTGGGGGGCTGGGGTGATCTCGGGTTCCTGAAGTGCCTGGTAGGGTAGTCGCGACATAAGGAATGACTATCCTCGTTTGGCCATCCCTCGGCTTAGGCCCTAGCAGTGGTAACCGGCTTATGTGTAAGAGTGAGCCGGTGGGGTGAGTGTCTCCCCCGCCTGGGCACGGAGTGGGTCCCTGTTGCACCGACGGCTCAAAATGCCCCTACTGATGAGCTCCGGGGGGGTCTTCTCATCATTGGAATTGCCCCTTCTGCTGCGTGGGCCGTCAACTCAATTCCTTAATGGGGCAGCGATGCAAATACATAGTCTAGCGCTGCCCAAGTCCATATCCACCTCCTCGTGGTCTGGGCTGGTAACACCGTGGCCACACCGTGGCCACACCGTGGCTAACGGAGTGAGGACTATTATAGGCTAGTGACGGCCTCGTAGGTGCACAGACGATTAGTCACGGCGAGGTTATGTGCAGCCTTCCAGAGGTTGTATATATTCTTCGCCAGCGGTGACGACCTGCGAACCGAATTGCACGCCCCCAGCTGAGGCCTCGACCTAGCAAGTCGAAGTGGGTCTCGGAGTGGCGGGGCTCCATTTAAGGGACTTACTGGCGTCCTGGAGGAGTTGGGCTTCCTCGGGTGAAAACTCAGCGTGCATGTCAGAAAATTGTAGGTACCCGGGGGATCAGTGTGAAGCCCCGGCTTAGGCCGTGCTGATCGCGAGTCGACTCTGGGTGACATTGGTTGAACCTTCTGCTGAAAGGAGATCTGGAGGTTGGATGTTTGCCTGGAGGGCTGTCCCTGTGTGTCTGTAGAGTCGGTAGCAGCTGCCGTGGGACGTAAGCGTGCCGGCTCACCTCAGGTGTCGGTTTAAGGGTTGATGCCCACTTATGAAGGCTCGGCGGTCTGGTCCGCCTAGAAAGAGGACTCGTTCACGAAGCGGTTTCGTAGAGGTTGGATAGTCCTCGGCCCTATCAAGGTGGCATGTGCAGATTCAACTCTGTACAATGCTGTTGACAGGTGAGGTGTAACTAACCTTCGGAGTGGAGAACATCCACCCACTGCGATTGGAAAGTCCGTATCTCTTTCTATTCGATTGCATTCAACTGCAGTCAATTAATAAGCTCTGTTCGAAGCTTAACCATACATGTTGCGGCAGTGATAAGACCTGGGAAGTCTGCACACACATCAATGAACAGCCTGATGTGACAAAATTGCCCGAAGTGACAAGCAAGTAAGTCTGGAAATTATAAATTATAAGACCTGAGGTGTACACTTAATAATAACTATTCTGAATAATTTTCCTGTTATACCCTAGAGGCTCAGGCACGGGAGGGCCAGACCATAGACCACAAATCGCTGTACGATAACAGAAAACATGAATGTGCGAAGGCCCAGGCAGTTCGCGAGGAGTGTAGCGTGTCGCTATTTGCTATTCTGGTCCTACTGGTGCACTGAGTGGTTGGCCTCGAGGCCAATCCACCTGCTGGTGGTAATGATGGCGACCATGTGAATGAGGATAACAATGATGATGACGGTGATGATGACCACGACGATGGATAAATGACTGACTCTGTCGACTGGCTGTCTTATGTGCTTCTCGGCAGTATCGACACCTGCAGTGGGCTGGCCGCCGCCGTCGTCGTGGACTGATAAGTACTTCTGTATTCTTTCCATTTGTTTTTGTACTGGTAGTTTCGTTTATGTTCCTGGTTGTCGTCTTTTACCTTAATTTTTGTAATACAGTCGTTTATTTCTATTATTTTTATTGCTATATAAGAGCATGCACGCCTTGTGTTGGGTGATGGCATTTTCCCGTGCTATTGTGCGCACGGGTCCACTGCTTTTACGTGTCCTACACTTTCAATTGTGCAGGTGGACTGTGCCGGCTCGCGTGCAGGGTGGCGAGGTAGTTTGTATAGTCTTTTTCACCTCGTGCCGGCGCGGTCGTGCTCGCACGTTGTTTTGTCTGTATGCATAGTCCGTTTCACTTTAGGTTGGTATATTTAACACTAATTTTTTTACATGTAATCATTTATTTATGTTATTATTATTGCATAGGGCACACGCGTGAAGCGTGTTGCGTGTGTTTATGCTCTGATCTTGACGTCTTAAACGATAATTTTTTAATACGACTATTTATTTCTGTTATTATTACTATTGCTCGGGCGTGCGGGCTTCGTGTTGGTGTTGTATATATTTTCGCTAGACCAGCATTATTTTTTTTAATGTGGTCGTTTATTGTCTGGGGAGTGCGTAGGTCGATGCGAGTATTTCTTTTCCTATCTGTGCAGTGGCGATTTTGTGTGTGTGTGTGTGTGTGTATATATATATAAAGTGGGAACGGTAATAACTGTATATCTATTCGTTATTTAACATTATCTTGATTGTCGAGATGATCTGGCATGGCGGTCATCTTGACAGCCATGCCAGATCATCTCGACAATCAAGATAATGTTTTTTTTTTTTTTTTCCTAGGAAAACGTGTTCCCAATACACTTATTTACTCAGTTACACGTAAACACTGANGGACCTCACCCTTAAGCGCTGCGCTTAGATGTCGGTCAGCAGTGGCGTGCTCTAGCTGGCAGTGGGGGAACGATGGCGATGGCGCTGCACTCTGGCGGGCGGTGGGAAAACGAATCTGGTTGTGCGCTCTGGCGGTCGGTGGTAGAAACGAAGCTGGTGGCGCCTCTGGTGGGCGTCGTGGTAGCAGTTTTTCTCACCAAACGCACAACAGACACCTCTCCACCACCGCTAAACCTACATGGAAACAATATAAACTGGGACAAACACGCAAAGTACCTGGGTGTGCTCATAGACACACATTTACATTTCATCCAACACATTAAAGAAAAAGCAGGAAAAACACGAGGAGCCATCAGAGAACTAACACCAATTTTATCACCTTCAAGCCAAATACATTTACACACAAGAAACACAGTACTAAAAACAGCTATAATCTCACTTCTCACATACAAGCCCCCATCTGGATCACCTCAGCAGCAGCACATCACCGCCCACTCTACACCACATTCTACGAAGCCCTTCGTAGCACCACAAACTCACCCCGCTTCACACACCGGAAAACCCTACTTAGGGAACAAAAACACACAACCTCATACATCACCTACAGAATCTCACAAAATCATTCACTGAAAAATTTGAAGAACACCCAAATCCACTCATAAATTCACTCACAGCACACATACCTAGGCTCAAAAGACCTCCATTCTCCACAACGCATCTCAGGGAAGCTCACCACCTCAGACTTCAACTGCAATTAAGCTCCAGCGAGGAAGAAGAAGATCAGCAACAACAGTGAAGGAAGACCTGAAAACAGAATAACCAGTGAAACAGTAAATAAATGACAGTGCATCAGGGTTTTTTTACATGGACTTCTCCCCTTTTCCCCAAAAATAAAATAAGTGAAAAACACCGAAAATTAATAAAGATAAATCACATAAACCC
Source organism: Clitarchus hookeri (assembly GCA_002778355.1). Lineage (NCBI taxonomy): Eukaryota > Metazoa > Arthropoda > Insecta > Phasmatodea > Phasmatidae > Clitarchus > Clitarchus hookeri. Next base: position 78,153 of record NQII01000453.1, on the reverse strand, counting down.
TCAATTAAATATAATAAGTAATTGGATAGCTAAATAAATCCCTACACAGTAACTTAAAAAGCCATTTACCAGTTTAAATTTAAAAGTATACTATAGAACTTAAGTAAAATAGAACTTTGATTCAAACATTAACTTTAATAATAAAAAACTGAAGCCAGTTAAATTTTGTGGAATGGCTAACAAGTAGAATAGTAGTAAAACTTTTTTTTTTAAAACGTCGATGGCGGTGGCGGGTGATCGACGTGTGCGTGATTGCGTTATGATATATTAGCATATTCGCAATTAACATTAACCTCATTTGCAATTAGCATTGCTGTCATTTGCATAGGTCAATTTGCATGGGCAAATTTGTATTGGCGAATTCGTAACGTCATCCAAGATGGCGGCCATTGGCGAGGAATAACAGAGCAGGAGGTTTTGGCGTTACGTCATCCAAGATGGTTGCCGTGGTGCCGCAGCACTGCATCCCGCAGATTTCGCTGGTAAAGGAACATTTTATAACTACTATTGCTAGTGACAAAGTTAACCCATTAGGTCCCAAATCCAATTCAGTCCCGAAAGTTATCATTGAAATAAACGTACTTACATTAGTACCACTGTTTTCGTACCTAAAACCATAGTATTTATTATAAATGCCCTACTTAAAGGTTTTCTTTCAAAATTTTCTTTTTGAAGCATCCCCAGACGGAATATGCTTAGATTTTAGACTGTTAAAATTAAAAAAAAAAAAAGCTTTTGCATTCTTCTTTCACATATAACATAAGTGTTACTTTTATGGCAATTTTGGTAGTTATGTACACTGCAAATTTGTTGTTCTTTTACACAAAATTCTTTGGGGAATAGTTCTCAAGATTATTTTTTAAATGCTGCAAGTGAATCAGAGCAATTTTTACGTAACTTTAGTGTGTAATGTTTTAATATAACTATTAATATTAACAGGTAAGTAATGTAGGCTTCAGGATTGTTATAAATATGGAGTTCCATAAAGAATTTTGTATGTTTCATAAAGCAATATGTTGTAAAGATACAATATTACAACGTAATGCTGGATTTACAATAACCCCACATATCCCCGACACCGACGGAAAATGTTTAACAGCCATTCAGAAGGCAGGTCACCCAGACAAAGTCGCAGGCCCGACAGTCCGACAAAATTAGGTTCTATTTCTACTTTTGTCGGTATCGGACTCGCTGGGCAGCAGAAAAAAACACACAAACACAACCTTACAACACAAAATTCCGTGCGGGTTTCACTACTGTGATAAATTTTGCTCTAAAATATTTTACTTTTATGTACATTCTGGTTATCTTGTAGCAGAAAGAGAAGTGGCTTTTGAGGTGACGAAAATTAACAATCATAGAAACCGAACTTTACGCAAAAATAAAAAAAAATTCTTTGTTTACACTGTTGTCAAAACAAAATAAGGGAATATGTCTTGTGATTACTTTGCATTACAAAGAGAATATATGAGAAGTTACTGGCCATTCTAGGATTTTCCGAAAGCCTCGCAAAATTTGTCGGATGGAAACTGTCGGGGTACTGTAAACACTAAACTAATTTTGGTGGTGTAAAATGGTCGGACTGAGATGCCGTGTCGGATTGTCGGAACGAACTCGTCGTGGCATTGTAAATACGGCATTAGAAGAAAATCTTTGGCAACTTGTTTCTAAAAACGCTGTTTTTTTTACATACAGTTTTTCTACTGTCTACACTGCTTTTCAATGAGTTGCTTCACTGTTAGAAAAATTGTCTGTAAAATTACGGAAAATACCGGTTAAAAATGATCCAGACATCTGCGTTAAATTTACTGTCTCTCTCTCTCTCTTCTTTCAAGAACGTTCTCTTCGTAAATTTCACATAAATCTCTGTGAATTCACGGAACGTGTCCTCAAAACCTAAAAGTATTATTTTTTAATCTGCGCTTTATAAAAAGGGGTAACAAAAAAAATTTTTACTATCGTTATGTGAGTGATTTGTAAAAAATTGTATATTAAATTTTTGTCCGTTGGTGGGATTTGAACTAGGAAAAAAATCTTCGTAGTCCAACACATTACAAGAACCTATGTTGTAAACACAGAATTTAATGGAATGATGCATTTACCTCTCAGTTTCTAGTCATGCTAGAGTGTGCGCGAATTTTATTTTATTTCAAGTTTACAAACAGGGGTAACAAAAACAATTTTATTTTTGTAATGTATTTCGCAGTGTATAACATAGAATTAAAAAAAGTTTAAATTATTAGTTTTGTAGTGGGATTTTAACAGGAATCGAAAAATTAACAATCAGTAACTCGAAAGACTCACCTACCACACATTTACACGAAGTATTTTGTAAATATAGATTTTACATGAAAGTGACAAACGCTCCTGTCTTAGTTTCAAGTAGTGCTTAGAGCGCTTGCTGTATTTGCGGTTTATAAAACGAGGTTACGAAAATGTTTTCTTTTCGTTATGTGCGTGTTTCACTGTGTATACAGAAGGTTTTGTCCTGTAGCGAAATTTGAACAAGAATGAACGGTTTACCACTCCATGAGTGGTTCGCCACTCACCTACTACTATTTTACACGAAGTAGTTTCGTGAAGATGGGATTTTATACGCTTCAGGTATCATCTGCATTGTTTGTGTCTCAAAATCGAAGCCATAGCAATAAGAACTTCCGTATTTTGTATTTACGGAGCTTATTTCCGTCTCCGTAAAAAGTTTTCTTAAAGGTGCAGAAATTTCTAACAGTGCTGTTGTACATTCGGGGACAGTGTTCAATCGGAAGACATTCTATTTCTATCCTCCCCTCGATGATATTCGGTGAGTTCGCTTCGTATCAAGGCTTCAACGGGTTTGGCACAGGGAAAAGTTTGATGTGGGGAAAACTTTTTTTTTCCCCTTGAGAAGTTTCCTCTTACGCCGATCGGTTATTCGCGACGTAGTCTCGGCTAAGGGTTGGGATGGGGGTGAGTGGGTTGCCCTATAATTTGCGAAAGTGGCGCTGTGAAGGATGAAGGCTCCTGCCGTTACCGCGCTGCCATGACGAGGAGACGGAAATGCAGGCGGGCCGCGGTTTTCCACGCACTTCTTGCAGTATACCGAGACACTCTGCCTCGACGTCTGAGGGGATCCAACTTACGGAGGTCGCCTGGGCAGGCCGCCGAACGGTGTGCAGAGCTCCAGCAGAGAAGGTTTTATTAAAAAACTGAGTGAGGTCTGCTTACAAATAGCATTTAAGAAACGTCATGCGTCTGTATACGTTTTCCAGTTCCTCCGTTTCTCTGCATGTTATTGTGATATTGAAGATGGCTGAAACGGGTGTTTTCGCGGTCATTTTTAGGTATGAACATTCCGCTACAGAACATTAAAGAAGAATAGAGATGTGCATCAAACCCTTTATTTTTATTATTACGTCATAAAATTGTAGGGTCTCCGTTGAAAGTCTCATAGAGGCGCGTCATCGACGGCAAGACTGCACGCAAGTTCAGTGCTTTGCGCGTAGAGGCGATGAGAGAGTAGATGCGCATATCTCGGTCGCCCCTAGCGCTCCCACGCTTTTAGGCCTCAGACGTGAATATTTCCTTCAACCAGGCGGCCACCTTAAACGGGCCTCCCTAGTTGTCAAATGGGTTTCATCGTAAGCAGTTTTGTATATTATAATTAGAGTCCCGGAAATCTTGTTTTATTTTGGCAACAAGCTAGAATCCGCTATCATGTATGTTCTTGATCATTAGTTAGTTTTCCATTGGCTGATGCTCAAGTTTTACCACAGACCAGGTAACACGGGATTCGGTTCTTGTTTTTATTGTAAGTTGTTTATTGGCTCAAATTCGTCCAGGGTTGTGGCTAACAAACTGCGATCCAACTGGAAAAGGAAGTCGATTGTACGTGTGTTTGAAGTCCGGCTTGACCTCAAATGGATTCTCGAAATTCCCGGGTCTCTAATTATAATGTTGTGAAATAGTAGGTACAGAATATTTCAATGTAAATATTTTATTCAGGACAGAAATTAATGTCGATATTTTTCTTACCCATTCATACTTCTCGTTATTGAAACATAAATGTGATCGTTGAAAAGTCTCAAGGTCGGCAAAAATCTCTGTAAGTAACCTTCTGTTTACGATATTTATTCTTCTGTAAAACCGTTTTTAAAATATGGCGACAATGCTGCGTATTTTCTCAACATATTAATATATTAAAACCCCGTAGTCTGTCGTAAAATTCTGATGATACAACACACACACACTTCCTTACGGCCGGACGTAATTTAGAAGTAAAAATTGTTTTACTGGTGAGGCTCTTTAGAGAGATAGTAGTCATGACACTTTTTTTTACACTTGTTGTTTGTGCGTTTACGCGTATCACAGCAAATAAGTACTTATATAGTCTACTGAGACTAAAACTTTTGTCAGAAAAATAAAGACGAACTTTGAATGTAACAATATTTTTATATTAAAAAAAACGCCATTTTAGAGCTTGCCTGGGCAGTTCCCTTGATATGCAGGAGGAAAGTAATACCGTACAGTCGTTGCTACATCTGTGGGCTTTTATCGTGTGTTATAAAATCCTAATGTTGCAGAGGGAAGGACGGATGCACTGTACGCAGGTCCAGCGCTTTGCGTACAAGAGTGACGGGCGGGGCGCTGGACGCGCGTGTTATTTTCGCCCGTATCACTGAGCCTNGTTGTAATGAAAACTAGAATCTTGTCTTTGGGCACATACGTGGGAATCGTGCTGGATGATACCGCTGGTCGGCGGGTTTTCTCGGGGATCTCACATTTCCCCCGTACTTGCATTCCGGCTCCTCTCCACACTCTACCACCTTTACCCTCATCTGTTCTCAAGACACCGCTGTTATGAGCCGCCCAAACATCATCACTCTACTTGTTCTTGGGCACGAAACTTTTCTTAAAAGTTTTTCGTGATTAGACGCCTTTACAAATTATCTAACTGTTTTAATAACTTTTTTTTTTTTACCAAGCATTTACAACGCACTGCATGCTCCAGCCAGGCGGAGTCGTTAAGGCTTCGTCCTTTTTGCAGAAATCCTTCGTTTTCGCGTCATAACTTTCGGATTCATAGTACTTACTGAAAATACACTATTATAGAAGATTTGCATTTTACAAGTTGTTTAATATTTTTGTGCGTAATTTTAATTGTGTGTTGTAAAGTCGAGAACTTATTTTATTAATAAGTTCTCGCATTTTTGCAAGTAGGAAATAATACACAGTTAAAATTAGATACAAACGTATTGTTACATGGGACGCCTGAGGGACGTATCTGAGTTCGTGAGGGATGGAGGTCTTAATAAAAATAAAATAACTAAATTATAATAATTTTATTTATTCTTAATGCTACATACAGTCAAACATCTGTTATTTATCAGTCTGAGCGTCCAGTTAAATCTTATTATTCTTATTGAGAGAAATATTTAATTACTATCTCAATTTCAATTAAAATCTTTATCACTGTCTTTGCTGTTACTAATGTCCCTTAAACTGCACCAATTCTTTCTACACGTTTAGTTAAAACTGTCTATTTCCATCGCCCTGGATGTCTTTTCACTCACGCATCCAATCCACAGTCCCGCAGATCAGTCCCCTCCTTCACTGCACACAAGCTCGCCGATGCACTCTCGCAGAAGTAAACACCGGGCAGCGACATACAACATTATTAAACAACGAGTAAATTGTACATTTTTCTATAATCAGACATTTTTTTATAACTCTTAAACTGAAATTATGACACGAAAAAGAAGAATTTCTGCAAAAGAGACGAAGCCGTACCTCAAGAGTCGACCAAACATCTCCACCCTACTTGTCTGCGTGCACGAAACGTATTTTGAGGCTCCCGCCTGCGCCTGAGGCCGGGAAGCGCGGGAGCGATAAGGGCGATACTGCCACGCGCATCAAGTAACGCCATCGGCACTAAGCGCAAGGCTCTAAACTGGCGTGCAGTGTTCTCGTCACTGCGTGTACCCATGAAACTTTCAGCGGTGGCCCAATAATTCTATAGGTGGAAAGTCTGTAGGAATGTTCACTACAGGGCTCTTGAGTAGTTTTGTATGTGTCTGACGCGTGTATTTTAGAATACAGTGCTTTGAAAAAGTCGTTTGTAGCTATGTTGGGGTTCTCCAAAATGGTGTTTCCAACGTGCGTGACGTCTTGACAGCTCTCAATATCCCTCGTCTGAAGTGTGTATTCTTTTCGTAGGTCAGCGCATTGGACGCACGTTTAATAGTTTCGGNCGCACGTTGAATAGTTTCAGAGAAAGACAAGTATTTCAAACACACTGCAACGCAGTTCAGGTAGGCGGGAGCCTTAAATGCGTAGACGCCTTTACAAAATACCTAACCGTATTTTTAATCACTACATGCGCCAGATAGGCGGACCCCTTAACGTCGGGCGGGAAAGATAAGCATGTGCGTTGCTCGCGGCGACGTCATCTTGTTGGGAGCTGCGCGGAAGAAAGAGCTAGCCCGCCATTGTCTCCTCGTCATAGCCGGCGGCCAGATGAGCAAGAAACCTGATATCCTTCCCCATTTTACCAGGCGGGACGCACTCATTATCCCGGCTTTCTGTCCCGTATCCTTCGTGCTGTACCCCCCCNCCCCTGCTATCGCCGGGATCCTCCCTCTTGTGACGTCACAGCGCCCAATTGAAGCCCTCGAGGGGTCTCGGCCTTAGTGTTTGGCCGCCTGAGGAGGAGCGACACATCAAACGGCCCGTCTTCTCAGACTCTGGACCACAGCATCCTTTCATCTGTTCAGCCGTACAATAGACACACATTTTTTTCTTTTCTACATTTTGATGATATTTTATGGTTTTGCGACATGATATTGATGTTAAAATCATTTGAGTTGAGTTGAGAGACTTGGGCGGCTCTTAACAACGAGGTCTTGAGAGCCGATGAGGGTGAAACGAGGTGAGAATGGAGCAGCGTCGGAATGCAAGGGCGGAGGAAACGGGATATCCCCGATAAATTCCGGTGACCAGCGGCATCGCCCAGAACGATTCCCACTTGCGAAAATCCGGGAGTGGCCCGGCTGGGTATTGAACTCGGTTCGCTTTGGTGGAGGGCGAGCCGTGTATTTGCTCAGCCACCGCGGCCGCCCCCGAAATCATTTGAATCAACTTTCTATTTTAATTGCGTAAATATGATAATTTAAACCCGTCCTGTCCCCAGAGTGGCCACTTTTATGGAAAATAGGAAAAACCTGGAAAGCCAGGAAATACTATTTGCCAAAGTAAAATCAGGGAAACGTCTGGTAATTGTGTACAATTTATAAAAGTCAGGGAATATTTTTTAAAAGAAAATCATTGAAGTGTAAAGTTTGTATTTTAATTTTTGGAAATGGTTTTTGTCAATATATTAGCGGAAATAGTTTTAAGCTGTTAAGGAGCCCGGATACCTGGCGCCCGAAATAGACGTTTTTCTGCGAAACTATTAAATGTGCGTCCAATATATTGATCTACGTTAAGAACACGCACTTCAGACGAGCGCTGTTGTGTAATTTCAAGAAGTCACGCACATCACAAGCATCATTTCAGATTATTCCAAAATGGCTAAAAACTGCTTTTTCAAACCTCTGTTTCTAAAAAATGTATGCGCCAGATAAATACATTGAACCTTCCTACAGGCATTCCACCAATAAAATGACAGCATCGCCGCTGAAAGTCCCATAGGTACACGCAGCACGACGAGAACACTGCACACCAGTTCAGTGGCTTTCGCTAGCGGCGATGGCGCACTTGATGCGTGTGGCAGTATCGCCCTTATCGGTCCCGCGCTTCTGGTATCCGACACGTGGGAAAAAAACTCCAGAGAGGCGAGAGCCTTAAGTTAGTATTTATCATTAATTGGATGTCAATAAATTTTTACCATATTTGTGAAATTGATTAACATGCATATTTTTATTTTCGTAGGGAGTAAACAACATAAATATAACAGGTTATGTAATGTAATCTAACACTATTTTTAAAACAAGTCATCCTGGAAATTTTAAGCACTACGTATGTGCCGTATGCATTTGGTAGATGCTCTTCACATCTTAATTTTTTTACTTATATTCGTTAATTTGTAATTTTTTTTTAAGCTTTGGTTGATGGGTTTATATAAAATTCACACGCCCAAATCTGTGTTACCAAATGTTGTGTGCCCTCTGAAGAGGAAATCCATGCCAAAAGAGATCAAGTATAAAAGTAATTAAAATTTTTTTTTGTTAGGTCTGTAAATCTTAATCTATCGGCAATTTTCTCGATATTAAGAATGCTACAAAACTTGTTGTAAAATGTGGCCCGGGCCATGATAGACAAAGTGGTTTTTATTTAAAAGCGATGTCGTGAAAGGTAACCTAAAACGATTTAACGTATAAAACCCATATACTCTCACTCAACAGCCGCATAATGCTGTTCATTTAAATAATTGAGAAGTTTTTGAATAATACTGTTTTACTTGAGCTATGCTCACCGTTCAAAGGCCATGGAGACGACTGACTTACGATGGCTTTATACTTAAATTAACGAGGAAAGCGATGATTGAAATTTGCAGGTTTTTGACAGCCGGTTTAGAAAAATTTAGAAACGGCAAGTCCAGGAAGAAACTTTTGCCGGCTTTGAGGATAAATATATCCCCAGGGCGATGCATTCCTGTCGAGCTATGATACCTTACCTCGTAAATATGTACATGTGTTTGCGGGGGGAGATATCATGCTAAAATAATGCAAAACTCTGGTTAAATATATGTTAACCAAGTTGGCAAAAGGGTTATATAGGATTGCCATATTTCATTATTTCAATACTGGCTTGCAAATAACCGTAGACTTAACAAGTTTACCGTTATATGATGCCGTACAAATTAATTTATAACATCTGGTGCGCAGTAGCATTGTTTAGGAATAACTCACCTACAGTTTAGATCGTTGTTCACTGACCTTCGCAGAGTACAGCACCGGTCATATATAAGCTTCCTGTGCAACATGTTGACTATTGTCTACAATGGGCATGAAATGGTTAACCCGCTTTTTTGTACGGGTTGTCCCTTACTTGATGGATTCGAGTTTATGGGTTTTAATGGTTTCCAACTCTTTGGCATCGGCACGTATTGATACGATCTAAAGGCAAGGTAGTTGCGAGTCGTCTACGTCGACCACTGCAGGAACAGTAGTTATGCATTTCGAGTCACAAGCGTCCTGTTTGTCCCATAGACCAAAGATGAGGTAGACCGATCTCGCTGGCTGCGCACAACTAGTCTCCGTGTCCCAACATTGAACTGCTTTTCTGCCAACACGTCTAACAAACTCGGCATGGATTGGATTCGAGGTTAGAACACCGTGTAGTAAACACGTGCTTTAAGACGTTTGTATACATCATCTAACCAATTTTTAGTGCAGTTTGATTAAATTAAAATTGGTGAAAGTATTTTATTAATATAGTAGTGCTTGTCATTTAAAAATTAAGGTACGAACAAACAAGTTAACCATTGTTGACCATTTGACAGTTGTGTTGCTTTGGGGTAGGTCAATGTTGGGCACATGCGCAGAAGACGAATAATCGGTCTACCTCATCTTTAGTCCATGGTTTGTCCGTAGTATTCGGGTCACGTCCCCTACTGTAGCTGGTACTGCGTTAACAAAACATTCTTGAAAAAAATTCTTTCCGTTTTCTTTCTGCCCTGTTGTGTACCTTTCTTCTACGTGTATAAATTAGCATTTAACTGGGCATCATGACTAATACAATCTAGACGTCCATCAAGAGATACTGTAAAATTGAATTGTGTACGAAACAAAAGAAAACATTTTCATTGGTCCTTCGGCAGTGTACGATATATTTATAGAGGGCATGTTGCACAAGAGGTGATTTTAGAACTAAGCCGTACTTAGTATTAAAAAAAAAAAATTAATTTAAGTGCCTTGCATGTATGGGAAACGCGATTGATTAGTTTTCGAGATCGTAGCTTAACTGCAACATTTTGTTGTTCAATGGTACCGAAGTATTGTCAATCGTTATGTCATTATAATTGCAGTTTTATCTACCCGCGACTGATGGGGATGAAAAGTGACACGTGAAGTCAGGAACATATTTACACAGTTCGTTGCCAACTTTACTGTAGCTACTTCAATCGCTGTTTTCCACGATGTATGCATGTGCGCTTGCTGTATGCTGTTCACGGTTATCTGAACATTTTCGGTACCCCTACTTTAGATCTACTTTCCACGCTTCACGAGTTCTAGCTAAACTCTCCGAAATCTACGCGGAGGGAGGCAATACAGACCTACTTCTTGCTTGAAACACCTCGCGTCTTCGTCTCTATTAGACGGCCTGCAATTCCAGGGGTGCCAACTCAAACTTCCCTATCACAGAAGTTATTAAGGATATTGTCTTCTACAGTGTTGATTAATTATCTGGCAATTTCGTTGAAATTATGAGTATTTCCTCCGAAAGAAGAAAAGGGATTAACTGATTATGGGAGATACATTCTTAAAAGTTCATAAAAATGTATCTTCGTTGTAGGCTATATTTAAATAATTATTATTGTTTATATTTATAATTTTATTTACAGTATTTTTTTTTTTCAATCTGAACTGTGCTATTTCCTTTGTGCAAAGAAAATCTAAAATGAAATCAGGGTAATAACATACACGTCCGTGATATTTTTCAAAATTACAGTTCAATTTTTTTGTCAGTATACTCGATACACACTGGGGCTTTTTCTTACAAAATCCCTCTCCCTAGGGGTAATACGAAGAAAATGTTTGGGGCATTAAAAAACCATATTTCTAATCTTTCTGGTGTGCAAGAATGAGTAGATATTTTTATGAATATCCTACGATGACTGATAAAGTCAGGGTTCAGAACTATTTTATTTATTAATATTGTATGTTTCTTATTATGACTAGTGTTTCTCAGTACCCGTCTTTCCGTAGTAGTTCTGTTTCGGTTTTTGCTCATTCACCTAGGGAAGATGGCGGAAATAATTTCACTGCCTGGGGACTTCAAATAGTTAAATTCGCCTTCAATTACACTTAAGTCAGCGTGGACCGAACACACGACCTCCCGTAAGCAAGTGAGACAAGACAACGCGTTATCAGACATCGTGATTAACGACTTCGCGCCCTGTAAGAATGCGTCGTTCCCTGTTGCAACGCACTTTTGTTTTGTTCGTCTTGGCATCACGTCGCTGGCACTTTGGCCCAGTTCGATGCACGCCGCGGCGTGGTTAGATACACTCGCGTCGCGGTCATCTGTTTGCATTCCGCCGTGCAGATCCGTCTGCAAGTCCTGCATAAATGTTGCAGAGTTCCCGTCTGTACGCTCCGCAACTTTTTATCCTCCTTTAAAAGAAGGACGGCGTGCATGCTTAATACAAACATTATTTCCTTTTTATCCCCCCTGTAAGTTCCTATATTCTGGTTTCATTCAGTGCCAAAGTAGGTCATAAATACTGGTCTGGCAAGTCGCCTTCTTTTTTTTTTTTTTTTTTTAAATTTTTAATCTGAGGGTCGAACGTGATGATACGCTTTGCTGGAACAAGCGCAAAAAATAATGTAGGAGAGAAGAGCTTTGTGAATGTAAAATCACTGGCGGGATCAATATTGGCTTTGTATCTGTCGTACACACACGGTGCCTCTCATCCTATCCCCCCTTTCTCTTCTTCTTTGTCTTTTTTCCGCTCTATCCTCCTCGCTACTTCATTGCTGTTATGGTTTTAACCCTCTCGCTACGGGCACCAAAAATGTTGGATATGTTGCAAATTGATGAAAAGCATGGCAGGAGTTGTACGGGGATGTTACTTTATTTTCAGAAGCGCTGAAAAACTTACATTCATTTGTTAATATGGGCAGAAACCACTACCGGAGCTAACATTACTGGTACAGCACAAGAAATTAAGTATTGGCATTGGTTCCACGATAAGATTATAGTGCGTTTCGTGTTGAAATAAACACCTTAAGTATAAATTTTGTATTTAAAAATTTTGTACACGTGGTTGAAGCTTTTAACGTTTACATAGTTTGAGGTAATGCGAATATAGAAATGTTGAACGCGGTTACAATACGAATTCCGTAGTTTCACTGCGCGTTTTGTCTTCTTCCTAAACATGTGTAAAGTGAGCACTTTTGAATTAAACCTTTTAATAATGTAATTGCCCTCATCTGAACATATTTTAATTGATACGCTGAATGGCATGCACCCAGTAAAGTATGCAACGACGTAGGGAAAGTAGTTCCATGTCTTAACATTGAATTAAAAGTTTTCGATAAACAATTTTAAATCCTGAAATGGTTTCTTTTCATTTCTGTTTTTTAATGTACATAAATGTAAGATTTATGAGATGTGTAAAACGCTTTACTTTTCCAAGAATTGTAGAGTTTCACTTGATCAGCGCATGAATAAAGTGATCAGGCCCATGGAAATGTTAATTTTGCATATGGTGAAATAACGCACAATGTGCATGCAAGAAGATCTTCAGCGGGTCTTTCAAAAGTGCTCAATTTACCGCGATAAACCTGTAAATCTATGGCTACTCACTGGAAGTACGAAGTAGTAATTTACTTGGCTTGTGGTAAATCTGGTTACTCGCTGGGCCAACAGCCAATAAACACATATCTGAGGATCGGGTTTTTCTTAGAACTGTGGAGTCCAGCGTTTACAGATCACTGAAAATGCCGAATTGTTTCATCCTAATAATTAAGGATGGAATGTTATTTCTTTACTACGTGGGATGAGTGGGTACAAGATACTGATCACTTTATAAAGTGTGGTTGTAGATGCAATAACTATTGCACGAGCTATCGAATTTTAACGGTTCCTCAAAATACATCGAACTTTATTCTATAATATGTCCAGTTGATATCACAGTTGATAAACTTATCCATTACAATTAAGATATGCTCAGCAAGAATCATAGGCGTAAAGCCTACTTGTAGAGTTTCTTTACAAGTTCAACTAAAAAGGAAAAAAGCACGCAAGCATAAAAAAAAACTTCACGATCAAACATTTAGCAATATGTTAAAAAAAAAAATCTCTGACATAACAAAACAGTGGTTAAACACGACTTACCGCCAAATGTATACGGTTATACGGGACTAATGCTGCTAAATGTTGCATGTACTGCAGTACATCCTCCACAGTAGAGATTAGCAAACCTTATGCGTGTGCATATTCTAACATGTTATAACAAAACACAGATAAGAGGCAACCGATGTAAATAAACATTGCGGATGAAAGAAAGAAGAAATTTAATAGGACAACCTGTTAATAATATATACCTACACGTGAAATTAGTTTTGTTTTGCGAACGGATTTCCAGTTGTAGAATTATAATTCGCGTAAACCAACTTTCATACAGCATTCGGTAGGGACGTGCTGATTTCGGGTTATTGTCTAGGCCTACGGCGATAGGTTATACTGTAAGCATATATACATCCATTGTTTACTAGACACGTGCTGTTTGACTTTAGGATCAGTGAGGAACACTATACACATTGGCGCGGCCGAGTCGTGTGCCATTCAGTCAAAATAGAAACGGTTTTTCGCTGCGGCAGCAGCCAATTGACTAATGATATCGGCTCGAGTACACAGAGGACTTAGAAGTTTAGTCTGGTACCAGATACCAACGTGCAATTTTATGTATTTACACACGATATATAATACTAACGCTTTCAGTGAGTGTTCGGTATGAAGAGCATGCTGCTCAGGAAACGTGCTTATAATTTGAATTGCACACAGTGTGGGAAAGGTGCTGGCGGGAGGTGGGGGTTGCCAGTTGTAATTTGATACTTACATTCCAGCAAAATGTGCATCGTTCATTGGTCCCGAGAGCACTCAATCAGTGTAGTTGCAATCCCACATATAAAATTAATTACTTACAATAATAGTGAACCTGTGAGTGAAATGCTACAGTTTGTCAAGAATTGAAGGTAGCATGTAGTAAGAACTGTGAATAATTCGCCTCTTAACGAGTAGAAAATAAATCATCTTTACTGAGCTGAAATGGTTTTATAATTTATTTTTACTTCGAATGATTATACACATAAAAGCTGAATACGAAGGAACTTGAATATATATTGAACTGGAAACCACTTTGGTGCTTATGCTAGAGTCTGCCAGGGGTTGGACGTGAACCATCTTTAATCAGACCCCAACAATACGAGCGTGACTCCTTACGAGTACGTTTTCGAAGACCCTCACTTGCGCAGCTTCTGTGCAAGTACACATAGTTTGCACTTCTGTGAACCTTGTTGCAAGCTGTTCACGTGTGCACTTGCGTGTAGCTGATTCAATTTCCGCGAACGCTAGTGTACTTGACCCTTCTTCTGTGGACGCGTGTCTACGATGCTCAATTGTGTGAAAGTACATGTAGCCAGCTCCGCTGTGAATGCATGTGTAGTCGGCAGTACTTCTGTTAACCAACGCATTGCTGGCTCAATTTCTCTGAACGCGTGTGTAGTTTGTACTTCCATGAACGCACAGACGACTCTTCTGTAAATGCCTATGCAGCTGGCTCCTGTGTAAACGCATGTAGCTTACGCTTCTTCTGTGAAGTTCACATGCAGCTTGCTCTTCTGTGACTACTGATGTAAGCTGTCTACCTGTGCACGGACATGTAGCTGATTCAGTTTCCATGAATATGTCTTTATGTTGCTCATATTTTGTGAGCTCTAGGATCTCGTGTCTAGCCAGCCATTCTTCCGTGAGCTCATGTGTGACTGGCTCGATTTATGCGAACGCATATGTAGCTGGTATTTCCGTGAACGTACACGTATATGGCTCTTCTGTATACGAATGTGCAGCTGATTACTCTATGAGTGCACATGTAGTCAACGCTGAAGCCACATAATGTAGTTGGCTTTGCTTATCTAACACAAATGTAGCCGGTTTTTACACAGGGACTGGATTCCCTTTCGCCCGCCGGAGGTATCGGCCAATGCCTTTCTACCACGGCACTTGTAGCGGGCTCTTGTGAACTCATGTCTAGTTGACCATTCGGTGGTTAGTGCCTCATCTACTGCGAGCTCATGTTCAACCGGCTCAGCTTCAGCGCGGGCACGTGTACACAGTTCAGCTTATGCGCGGGCAGGTGTACTGGTCCCGGATGAAGACAGCTTTGCTCGTAGACACAGGAGGAGCGGAAGGTGCAAACGGCTGCCTGCTAGCCCCTCAACCACCCTTTCAGACGACGCAGCGGGAGACCGCCAGCTGCTGACCACAAAAAGGGACGTTCTAAACAGCGGGGCGGCGTAAAAAAAAAAAAGAGCTCTGTATGGGGAGGGTTGCGCGGCGGACGCAGGACGATTTATTGTTCCGCTGCGTTCATCAGACCGTTTCTTGCGCTAGATACAGCCTGTTTTCGAGCCGGTTGCCCCAGGTAAGACTGCTGCTATGCTGGATGTTCTATGGTTTCACGTGCTCTCCGGGCAATAGTGGAACAACGGATACTCTGGTTAGAAAAATCTTTTCAATCCGGATTGAACTCTGATCTTACCAAATCAGAAGAAACGAATTAAGATTTTCAGTTTCGGGTGGGGTAATTTTCCCAGAGTGCAGGCGTATGTTTAGACATTCGATTCGTGTCATATGAGGTGGCACTGCCTCTACATGATGGCAGGAAAGATTATTACATTTAATTAAATCCGTATTTTAAACAACTCTGATGTTTAGTTTCAGTTTTGAAACATTCACAGGACAGTTTCGTATCAATGAGAGGATTTGCTATTTTTTTTTGTGGTTGGGGGTGGGGTGCTATGTCCTCGATAAACCACCCCCTCTTCCCTTACGGGTCCTCCTTCTGAACCCGCCTCCGGACTACATAAGTATTTATTAAATATTTATCTCAAATACATTCAGGTTGAATTCAGCCCGTCCAGTCCAAGAAGGGAGTTATTTTGATACTGTTGCAACAAACAGTTCGATGGCTTGTGTTGACACGCCTTTAAGAACTCGCCACCCCGTGATAGCTTTCAACAACGTGTGATCTGCCTGATTTGATTGATAGCAGCGGCGCAGGAGGGCCATGCGTTGTCTAATCTGCAAATTGCTTCGACGTGTACAATATCTTCTGTATATGTCATTCGGATGAATGGCTTAAATAGGACTGGAATTAGATAATCCGTTTTATGCATCCAAGTTGACTGGAGCACAGAATCAGGGGCGAGAGCTTAATTCAAAGACCTGACTATTGAAGTGTAGACAAAAAAAAAAGCGATCGCCGTATTGTATCGTTATTGTTCAAAATTTGCAATTGTATATACGTAATTTTCTTTAAAAACTTGTATCGCAGATTTTATATTTTATTTAATGCATCGACAGGACATAGGGCATTGCATGTTGTAACATCACCTGACCGCCATGTTGGATGTTGATGACCTTTGACCTTGACCCTATTACCATGACCTTGGATGACCTTAAACCCAAAAATTCTTTAAATAGTTTTAAAAATTCCCAATAAATTATAAGAACCACTAAAAGTTATTTAAAAAATATATTTTTAAAAATAAAAATCTAAAGCTATGAATTTTTTTGCTTAGAGAGGAAGGGGGACTGGAGTCGACCAGCCACCATGTTATGTCACCACCACTATATTGAATCCAAGTGACCTTGACCTATGACCTTGACCCTATAGCCGCGACCTTAAATTACCTTAAAAAGAAAACACCCCATAATTTAAAAATTATAAAAAAATATTTTTAAAATTATAAAAAAAACTGAAATTTTCGGAGGTTTCCTCAGCACCATTTTCAGCAGACGACTGACCCTCGCCATTGTTTCTCATTTGTTGATTACTTGTGTTCGCTTCGCCTCACAGCAGTGTTTTTTATTGGTTGAGTGCTCACGCTCGTCCGACCCACCACCAGTGTTTCTCATTGTATTAACATCCCCCTCCCCTTTACGAAACATTTGCTCATTCTGTCGAATGCACTCCACCCACCATATTCATTGTTTCGTTTGACATTTGCTTAATTTTTCATTATCTAGGTGACGCTAGTGTATTAACTATCGATTTCGTCGCCAGAGGAGCAGTCGATTTAGCCACTTTGTTGGTGGTTGTCGATCTTTCCCATGCCACTGTTATATGTGATTGGGGTTAAGGGCAAGGTCGACAATAACCAACATGGTGGCTAAATCGACAGCTCCTCTAGCGGCGAAATCGGTAATTAATACACTAGCGTCACCTAGTTGATGAATAAGTAAACAAATGGCAAACGAAATAATGAATATGGTGGGTGGAGTGCATTCGACAGAATGAGCAAAGATGTCGGGAAGGGGAGGGGAACGTTAATACAATGAGAAAAATTGGTGGAGGGTCGAACGAGCGTGAGTAATCAACCATTGTGAAACATTGGCGAGGGTCAGTCGTCGGCTGGACATGGTGCTGAGGGAACCTCCGGAAATGGAAATTCTTTTATAAATATTTAAATATATTTTTTATAATTTTTTAATATTTGTTTTATTTTTTTCGAGTTTTGGTTTTTAATGCATTGGAGGTTACTGCTATAGGGCCAAGGTCATGTGTCAAGGTCACTTGGATTTCATATGGTGGTTGGGTGGCATAACATGATGGCTGGTCGGTTCTAGTCGCCCATACCCTCTAAGACAAAACATTAGAAACTTTAATTTTTTATAAAATAATTTTTAGTTGTTTTATAATTTTGTGAGAATTTGTACAACAATTGAGCGAATTTTTCGGTTCAAGGTATGGTAATGGGGTCAAGGTAAAGGTCACCGACATCCAACATGGCAGTCGGGTGATGTTAAAACATGACAGCCGGTAGTTTCGTGCTTCCCGTCTCGACTAAGCACACATTCAAAAATTTAATTTTATCAATTTTTAAATACATTTTTTATATATATTTTAATTTTTATAAACATTTTTGGGACGTCTAGGATTTTTTGGGTTTTCAAGGTTAAAGGTCACCGGGGTCAAGGTCACATACATCCAACATGGTGGACAATATGGCCGCCGGGGGACCGGAATAGCACAGCATGAACAGCTCCGGTCTCAGATCCCGATGGCGCCAACTCATCTAAATCCTACTACTGCCTCGTTTTTTTCCTCCCGTCGTCCCATCGAGCTGTTGAGAAAATGGTGTGAAGATACGAACGTTGTAGGATAATTTTCTCATCAATGTATAGGATTTTCCTCTGCCATGTAAGTGAATTTTATTCCAGAGTGTGGTAATTATATCTTACATGTAAAGAAAAATATATTTCCCAAACAAGTTTGTGAATATTACCTTACAATTGTCAGGTAATTTTCCCAATTTTTTTTCAGTGCTGCTAATGTTCTATTTTAGTATATTCATCCGCCTCGTGCAATTAAAACGTAACTAAATCTGGAAAATTACACCAAAGGGACAATGGACCGCATATGTGCGCACTCAGTGTAATTATATTTTACATAAAAACTATTTCTTTCTAGGCATTAGCAACACACGTTTTTCCTCACTGTTTTTTTTATTAATTTTAATTGTAAATGAAAGTTTGTAATTTACTCACAAAATATAAATAACTTTTCATTTCAACCACAAATAAGGTACTTTTACGAACACAAGCATAAAATGCTTGTGAAACATGGCATATTTAAGAAATAACGAAGCACGCCATACTCGGGGTGATTTTTCAAATGTTTGATTCGAAAAGTGTGAAGAAACCGCGCATAGACTGTATATTTATTTACCAAAATAAAACTTCATAGTATTTGAAATGTTTGAGTAGTATAGATTTGGGTGTTTAGAGAAGTAAAATATAAATTGAGTTATACACTGAAGAGCCAAAAAAAAAACCGGTATAGGCGTGCGTATGCAAATAACAGAGGTATGGAACCAATCAGAGTAACGCGATGCGGTCGGCAACTAGATCAGTTACTGCTGCTACAATGGCAGGCTATCAAGGTTTAAGTGAGTTTGAACGTGGTGTTCTAGTCGGTGCACGAGAAATGGGACATAACATCTCCGAGGTAGCGATAACATTTGGATGTTCGCGTACAACCATTTCACGAGGGTACCGTGAACATCGGGAATCCGGTAAAACATCAAATCTTCGACATCGCTGCGGTCGGAAAAGATCGTGAAAGAACGGGACAAACGACGACTGACGAGAATCATTAAACGTGACAGACGTGCGACCCTTTCTCAAATTGGCGCAGATTTCAATGCCTCTTGTATACCTTCAGACATTAGTCGAGTCCATGCCACGTCGTCTTGCGGCACTTCTGCGTGCTCGCGGGGGCCCTACACGATATTAGGCAGGTGTACCAGTTTTTTTGTCTCTTTAGTGTATATTGTATGAGCTCTCTCTCTCTCTCTCTGCCTCTCTCTCTGCCTCTGCCTCTGCGTAGTTGTAACCTGAGCTCCCGACCAAACACCGTTACGGTATAGAAAAGTTTTGTGTACGAAGTATGCACAAATGCAAAACTGCAAATAATATTTTGCATTTCCATAGTTGTGTACGCATTGTTTGGCATGCTGATGTCTCGAAGGTTTTTTTTTTTTGTTACGGTGTAATTGTCTAGCGAATTTTGCAGCGTATCCAACCAGGTTATATAGTTAAACAAAACACAAGTGTTAATATCAAAACAAGCTATTTAATTTTCTTCTGCGCATCCTAACAAATAGAACAATCATGACTTATTAAAATGATATTCAATCACAATCAGTGCTTCATCCCAATCCAAGATCACTTTATTTCTGAACTGAGATCAGGAAATCTACGATTGAAACTGGTCTAGTCGCGAAGGTGCAGTACTTTTACACTGGAGCTCAGATCCAACTGGAGATAATGTTGGAACCAGGATCTTAGGATCTCGTTTCAGGACAGTTGTTGGTGCAACCGAACGTTAGATCTCGTTTGCAGAAAGATCCAGAATCGACCCTCCAATATAAACCTGTGGTGGGTCGAGGTCTGGTACNGGGGGGTGTCGTGCTGATTCCCCAATCCCGCATTATTTTAACCACGAAGTCTTCTGCCGTCGCTCTCTTCGGGTAAGCGTAGTGTTTAATTTAGTTTATTGCGCGCAGTAGATATTTGAGAGTATAGGCTATTCACGGTAAAGTGAGACCTTGTGAAATCCCTCTCATTTGAAATAGTCAACAAATATATTTTATTTTAGCCATCGACTTTGATTTCCGAGTTCGGTGGAATATACACATGGTATAGTATATTACTTAAATGGCAATATTTATTTTTAAAAGGTAGTTATAAAGTATAAGAAAGGCTGAAGGAATAAGGTAACTAGGGTTTCAAAAGTGCTCACTTTACATTGAACAGCCTATACATGTTTGTACAAATAAATAGGACAAGTCAAGTAGTGGTGGCCAAAAAACCCTTAAGAGGACTATGCACTAAAATATATTTTGTGAAATTGTTGTTTGCGCGTGTACGCGTAATCTCTTGGCATAAATTTTCTTGTGGCATACTACTCTTTGTCAGAAAAGATAGAAACCATCTAAGTTCGTATTGTTTTTCTTTTATCATATTAAGTGTAGTCAACAAAGGCAAAAGACGTGAAATGGCAAAATAAAAAAAAATAAAAAATCTAATTTTTGTAGATCGCTTGCGCAGTTTCCTTCAGAGGTAGGAATATGCGGCTGCAGTTATATCCGCGGGCTTTCATCGTGTGTATTGAAGTCTCACTGTTACAGATATAATTTGCAGTGCAGAGTACATCGCAACAACGGAAACGCCGCTAGTCAGCTCAGCGTCTTTCACGTAGGAGTGGGGGCCGCGGTGGTGCAGTGTTCAGACCATTCCCCTCCCACCAAGGCGAATCGAGTTCGATTCCGATCTGCCGTTTCCTCCCTTTCATTCTTGCACTGCTCTATGCTCACCTCGCTTCACCCTCATCGACACTCAAGATCTCGATGTTAAGAGCCGCCCACGAGTGATGGAGCGTTAAGCCCGCGTTTTAGTGCCGCCTTTATCGCTCGCTCTCTTCTGGGCTTTGAACAGCTCTAGGTACATAAGAGCCTTAAATTAACCCGACCAGTCTCCCTGCCCACTATCAAGGATACGTGAAGGATAATCATTGTTGGTGCTGTACACATCAAGGAATTAGTTTCCCTGTGTTTTGAGTGTCTTCCTTGCGAGCAATTTGATTTGCGATGTTTGTGCAACTGCAATTTGTGATGGCTAATGCTGGTAACACTGCACGCATCACTTTGTTCATTGGTCGCGAGAAGCACGCTCGACAGGAGTACAGTGCATGCCACATTTTACAAGATTGCAACACTTCTATACATATTATAAAACTCAACGTCTTTTTGTCTGTCTGTTAGTGCGCTTATCACTCGAGAACCACGTATCCGATTTACGTGTTTTTTTTTCATTGATAAGTTTTCTAGCCAGGTTTTAGTACATATTTTGTTACGTAAAGTAACATAAGGAATAAGAAGCGACGATAATAGTGAATCAAGTCGGAAAAAAGTTTGCCGCCAGCGCGCTTTCTTTCAATACGCTGCCTAAACCGTATAAGATGGAACAATATCATGTAGTAAAAAATTGTGTAGAATAAAAAGACCTAAAAAAAAAACTCAGCGATAGCATATATTTATCTATATCAGATAAATACTAATAAGCGTTTTTACTAGTTAATTTACAAGCATCATTCAATTAAGAAGTTTTTCACCTTGCACTCATTGAAATTGAAAAGCAAGTGCAGACATTCTCAGTAAAAAGCGTGGACTTTATTAAAAAAAAACCTAAACAATAATTTTGTAGTCCACGCGAGCGGAGCCGCGGGCACAGCTAGTAAGCTAATAAATGAGAATATGGAACCGAATGAATTAACTGAGTCCTTTAGTATATAGTTACAATATCGTTCTCTAATTAGTAACACTATTACAATTACGGATTTTAATCGTTTGGGAAGTACCCAGTGAAATTTATTGAGAACCAAATTAAACTCTATGCAAAAACCTGTGACCATATAAACTATATATTTATTTTTAATACTTTTTGTATATTAATAATATTGAATTTCAAGGGCATAATCGATTTATTATTTAATAAAAAAGTGATATATAAGATCTTACTGAATTTAGTTATTTAGTTATTGTTTCATAAAATTAGTAACTATTGTTTACTATTAAATTTTATATTATGTTACTTTTCTGTGCCTTTTTACTATAGATTTTTTGCTTACGATTCGTAATTTTCTACTCTGTTGTAAATGCGATTTGAACTGTTAAATTTAGTTATTTGTTTTTTTCATTAAGTAATATATTCTTTGGTCAGTTGTGAAAATATATGCCACATTATTAGCCACTTGCGCCTGGTTGATACAAACATATTTAATTATTACTGCATCTACTAATACACACTTCAACTACAAACACAGTTATAATTTATATTAATTTTGCTACCACCACAAGCTCCCCCACCTAAAACCTCCACCTCAACTACCACCGACAACCTCCACTACCACTGTCACTAACAACGCCCTCCACCACCGTCACTAACAACAACGTCCGCCTCAACTTCCACCAACAACCTCCATCACCACTGCCACTAACAACCTCCATCAGTAACATTCGCAACCAACAAAAACCTCCGCCACCAATGGCATTCACAGCCAACAACCTCTACCACCAATAACATTCACAACCAACAACAACCACCACCACTAACAACTTCCACCACCAATAACAACCTCTACCACCAATAACAACCTCCAATATAATTACCAACAACCTTCACGACTACCGCCAACCTCTACCACTAACTATTATCAACAATAACCTTCACCACCACCACCAGCCTCCACCACCAACTTCCACTACCAACAACCTTCACCACCACAAACAGCCTCCATCACCACCAACACTACCACCGAACACCACAAACAACCTCCACCACCAAGAACCTTCGCCACCAACAACCTCCAACACCACCACTACTACTAAAAGTGTTACTTTACACTTTATTAATGCGTTCATAAAACATACATTTATAGCATGATAGGAAAATTGCGCCAATGTCAATAGTGAATGAGTTTTCCGCACTTTGATATCTGGGTTACTGTAAAATTTTGTACACGTTAGGCGAGAGTAAAAATTTGCATAGCAGTAATATCTTCATAGTTGCGTCATTCCTCATCTTCAGTAGAATGATACGGATATTAACAATGTGGCTGTAGGACGCCACACATTGGTAAGAAACGACAAAGTGATCGGGCTTAATAACGGCTCAGTTAATTGGAACCCAACTGCGCATTAGTTTTTGGTGGGATTTGTAAAATTCTCAATTCTGCGCGTACCGGGATGAGAAAAAAAATTAGTGTACTGTACTAATTTGTGAAATTGTGGTACGCGTGCCGGAATTGTGGTATGCCTGGCAGCACACTCCGGGGTTTCCGCTCACGCGCGGCATTATATCCCTTCCCCTTTACCCTATTTTTTTTAATTCGTCGACACAATGCAGCCAACACTGCGGGCATAAACTTCCCGCTCCACCCGGTGTGCCCCGCGCCCGGTGGACAAAAGCGCCAAATTTAAATGAACGGTCGTTGTGGAAGAGAAAAAAAAGTGTTGTGATCACCGCGGTTTGGGGTGGTTGGTGTTGTGTGGGAGAAGGGGGAGGGGGAGTATGTTTGTCGGTGTGACTGGCGTGTGGTCTCTAGACAGGCCAGCTGCGGCCTAATTGGCGTCGCTGTGCGGACGGACATCCGGTTACGTATGCAGCGCAGCGCTCCTACCGGTGGGGACATGCAACTACCGATTCGTTATCACAGCGCATTGCTGTGTAAAAGACCAGCAGAGAGAATACATGGTAGAGAGCGCATGTCAACTGCAGTTACCAGCTCCCAGAGTTTAAACATTTTCACTTGAACTGTCGAAAACCACGTCTACCGCACCTTTACATTAATATTTCCTTCGAAAATGTAGTACATTTTCTATGACCCGTTCTTTAAAGCAATTAAAATATCACGGGACAGTGTATCTTGTAAAAGTACTCCTCTGTTTGAAAACAAGAAGTAAAACAAGCATACGCGTCATTGTGATGGCTGGAAAATTTCGTGAATTAATTTCAGGACACGCTAGTCTTTTAGCATAAGTGTATTTGAGTCACTGTTTCAATTGAATTCCAATTGATTAGACACGCCTTGTAAGACTCATGCAATCTTACAAAAGTACAAGGACCAAATCCTGCCTCTTAAATGGTGTTTCTAATGTGCGTGACGTTTTGAAAGCACTCAACCAACAGTACTCGTCTGAAATGCCTGTTCTTTTCAAAGGTTTAAGATCAATGGACGCACTTTAAATAGTTTCGTGAAAAAACGTGTATTTCAAACGTTCTGTAGCGTATTTGAAGCGCCAGGTAGGCGGCCTCTTAATTTGGGCGTGGACTGAGGCTCTAGTGTACACAGGATTGTGGAGTCTAGCCGATATGTCACTGAACCCACGGAATTTTCCTGTCCTTGTGAATACATCATTTACTAGGCGTCTAGTGCAAAATTCCGTATTGGTGTGCCGTCCTCCAGGCACTCACTGGCGAAAGACGTTTTGTCACGTTGTTGGCAAGTGAAGTCATTGTACGGGTGCGTACGCCTGAAGCTCGCTGTTTGGCTTCTGTATTACGTGGCTGAGTGATAGGGTGTGTGCGAATTGTGGCTTCTGAAGCGGGTGATTAGAAACTTCGCAAGCCTGGATAGATAATGCACGAGGAATAAGTAGAGACCTATCATTTCGCGTTATAATTCTGTACCAAGTTAAGACGGCATACAAGCGTGTGCTAGTTTCACGCGTGTCATCGGATCCGTGTCCTTCCCGACACGCACTGCAGAACTCACGACCAATCGTTAACATCCAGCACTCTGGTGGCTTCGTTCCGTGCGGCCGGTGTAACAGCGGAAAGAAGTTCTGTCTGTGGCGGCAGGCAATGAACTGGTTATCTATGCTACAGCACGTAAAGGACTGCGTAGTCTAGTTCAGCTTGGTGTTTATAGGAACAAGTGACCACAAAAGCCAGTAGTGATCCGGTGGCTACTTTCACCCAGGCAACCCTTCTGCCTGCAAAACGGGTTTGACTGCGCGAACAGGAAGCCGTGATTGAAAACCACTGGCCGTGCTTCTCATGTCTGTCGTCAGTGAAAACCACATCGCTCACAGCCGTCTTCATTGCGCGTATTTTCACATTAAAAAAAAATTACATGGGAATCATAGAGGTGCAATATCTGAACGCAGAGATGTCATACCATGATATCAAGTAATAATAGAGGAGAAGCGTCCCCCCCCCTTTTTTTTTTCTCTAAACTGCCGGCGAGCCAACGAGTGAGTAACAGGTAGAGATCCTACGATTTAGCGTTATGAAACGGCACCAAGCTAGACTCCATAGTTCTATATACACTCGAGCGGAGCTCACTTATACTTTTGGCGTCAAACTTTTTGAGGGCTGGCCCTCCTGGTCCTAGTCCACCTCCCGCTCCTCTCGAAGGCATCATGATGTACCGTTGAACGACGCGCTATGCATCCTGCAAACATTCGACTTACCACTCTTCGAACAGAAGAGTTTGAAAGGTACATCAACGTGTCTATCGCCGACATTTTTGTTTTGTAGCATAGTTTGTTGCGCGCCAGCGTATGGTACTAGATGTTCTGGGTTTAAGTCCAGGGCAAAGCGTGGATGTATTAATGTTTTCAATTACACGTATTAAAAAATATATTAGGATGAATACGAAATTATTACAAAGGCGAGTGGGGATAACCTTAATATCATAGTCAGTACTAAAAATGAATGTCATATTTTTACCGAGTTTGTCAAAATATTTTATTTAGTATCAAGTGCTACCAGCAAAAAGTAATTTAACGTAAATGAAGAAGTAGTTTTACTGTAATTGCATAATTTAATTTAGAACTACGCATTTACATTAAAAACCAGTAGGCAAGATAATTGTGCGAAAATATGGATTGCAGGGGTTGATGATACAATCGATAGACATATCGTTACGAAGCTAGTTAACTTATTTGCTCGCCAGTGTCAGTAGAATATTCCTGAAAAGCGAAATTTAAAATAGTCTTCATATTATTAAAATCTTAATGTTTCCAACACCTAGAGTTCGAAGCAATCTTACTCTATGTAATCTGTTTATTTTGTCTTTATTTCCTGCTGGCGCAGTTAAGCAAATTTTTGCCTGTTCTACCACTGAAGTACAGCAAATATGCATACATTTCAATACACAAATACAAAAACCGTTATAATTATATCTTAAATATATGTACAAGCTATTTGGTAACCTGATTTGACTGACTATAAAGTATTATGACACTCAATGATTAATTGATTGATAGGGTTGGACGAGTCTTAGCATAAGAGCCAATGTGGTGTGGGTGAAATGAGATGGACATGGAGCAGCGCCTGAACGCATGGGTGGGGGAAACGGGAGACCCTCGAGATAACCCGGATCACAGTGGTGGCAGGCGAACGCTCTGGCACTGCCTCTTCCGCGGCCCTCGACATGCTGTGATAACATTTGTGAACTGAATACTTTTTACAAGAAGCAACTTCCAGAAGTCAAACCAATGAAAATAATTTAATTACATGAATAGTTAACAACACAAATTTACAAGTGTTATATTAGAAAACTTTAAAATTACTCACCATGGATTGAATAGACAAAGCACCATTAATAAAAATAATGAAATTATTAGGCCTCCAAAACACCATATCTAAAAATTGCATTGACATAACCAGCGAACAACCACAAATTTACAAACATTATAACAAAAAAAAAAAAAAAGTAGTGTACAATTGAACACAGTTTGATAGTATGTTATTAAGACAACATGATAATATTAAACAATAAACCATCCAAGATTATGTTGTGACAAATAAGCATAACTAATGAAAACTACTGAGGTACAAGTATTCAGTTGTAACTAATTATTACTGAGCAAGACATGAGTGTATAATGTTACGGTACACAGTGACTATAAGAATGAGCAGCGATACTAAGATCTAGGTGAGGGGAACAAAAAGTCAAAATAAGGGAAAATATACTGAAATTTTCAGCTGAAATCTACTTATTTACAACTATTCAGAATTAAATCTCTTAATTGCTCAAATGACACCATGTAACATTCATGATTCCAGTTGCTTCGACAAAAAAGAATGTATGTAATAGTATAAGTAAATACAAAAGAAAAATAATGTATGTAATTGTATAAGTACAAATAAAAGGGGATAGCAATTTTACAAACTGATAACACATACTACGAATATGTCTAAACAGTCTTGTTAACAGTGTTTATTCACTGTTTGTGAGAAAGCTTAGGGAAAAGTAAAACTATTCCTAGCCCACTAATTAAAAAGTGACTAAGTAAAACAAATTATCGACACTGTAGAGTATATGTATCAGCAATATATAATCAGTTTCAATATTTACATGGGTGAGCTAATCAAGAGCTGTCGCTATCACATTCACTAAAAGTTTGTTCTCACTGCAGCTGTCATGGTGTGAATTTTTTTCGCTTTCATCATCTGTGTCGTCACTGTCACTATCCAGTTTGATTAAGAACTCATCTACTGCTAACTCCATGATGCAGTCGTTCTTCCAGTACTCTTCTTCAATTCCTTCAACGTGTCTGTAATATCCCACCCAGTAGTCCTTTGTTACGGATTCTACGGCTCCTATTGTTAGCCTCTGTAAGACTTGCAGTGATAAATCTCCAGTCATGTTGTGAGCTCTGACATGACGTTTAATCTTAGTCCAGGCTAGTTCTATGGCATTGAAATCGCACATATAAGAGGGCAATCTAGGTACAGTATGGCCATGTTGCTGGAATACCCTGTCGACAGCGAATATTTTCTCTCTTGGACGATGGTTTTCAAGCAATTCAATGAGAGTAGCTTTTCTCATTGTTTCGTCGCAAGAGACCCCTTTTCCTTGTAACCACGCCACGATTTCTTTCTTCGCGTCATATTTTGACGGCGATCTTTCTACTTACTTCGAATGATATGGTGCATTGTCTATAACTATCACGGAATTTGGTGGCAGATTTGGTAAATCTTGCTGCAAAATCCACTTCTCATAATTCAGAGCATTCATCTGCCCGTTATAATCACCTGCGTCGAATTTGCCTTGCAAATTAACTGCCCATCCGGAAGAAAGCCTTCTTGCGACCCGACGTGCACAATAATAAGTCTGTTTGCTGCATTACCACTTTCTACCAATCCTTCAACGACAACTTTCTTTTGCCAGTACTTCTTAAATGTCAAATTAGTGTCAATCAACGTTTCGTCAATGTAAAATATGTTCCTGCCTTCTCTTCTCAGCTGTTTCATTGTTGTCAAATACTTTGAACGCCACACGACGATGTCAGCTCTTTCAACAAGAAACACCTGCTTCTTTTGTGATATTTTTTGCCACAAGAAGCCCATGTCTTTGAGCAGTCTTCGCAGAGACGATTGACTCAAATTCTACCCAATCTTTTCACGCAGAACTGGCATAAGTTTACCTACAGTTGGTACGATTTTCTTGACGACGTAAAATTCTCTAATAGTGTCCCTTATCACACGCCTGTCAAAGCTGTCGATAACAATTTCCGTAGTATTTTTGGCCTGAAATGACAGAAAAATCTATACATAAACTTCTTTTTAAGCACTTTGTTTATGGTTTACCATACACAATATAAATATATTAATGTATACCGGTAATGCATGTCCCAAACTTCTGAATAATAAGTAACTGAAAGAATGGACGAATTTCACTTCCCTCTGAATTTATTCTCTTTGTAATACTCTCTCTCTCTCTCTCTCTCCCTCTCTCTCTCTCTCTCTCTCTCTCTCTCTATATATATATATATATATATATAGAGCTTTTTGACTGCCGATTGCGCAATTAACATCAATATAAAAATTTCCATATTTAGTTAAATTTAACAGAAACTGCTAATATTCAAAGACAGTAACGAGTAGCTTCAACATGTACATTACAAATTGCAGTTAAGTAATTATGAAGACTGCGCCAAATTTACAATTTCTAATAAAATCTGTTGAATGGTTTGGTTGACTGAAAATATTACTTACATACATTACTGAAAAGTCACGGATGACACTTTACTATCGGTGCAATGTTTTAAAAGCATGCCAGGTTAGTCAAGAAAATAAATCTTGCATTTGATGCTGTTACGTTAGGTATTTATCTTCATCTGTCAAAGTGACCAAAAATTAACATAAATTCATCACATTGCACATGTAATAAGTCTCCGACTGGCCTGCGCATGAAGTGCATTACAAGGGTTTGATATATAACACCTAATTCCAAAACAGCTGGATATTTTGCAATGGCGTCCAAACACTATGTTTGAAGTTCTCATTCAAATTCCAAGATTTATTTTTGACGTAAAAGTGGCTAAAACGGATGCTCCCGAAACAGTTTCAGCCACAGATTTTTGTATACAAGCACCTAAGAGTTGTCTCCCGCTGCCAGTACAGGTGTTAAAGTGACATGGTCACCGTTGACGAACGTGTTTGTTTACAGTCTTATGTCCAATGGATTCTCACTTTCATATGAACAAAATAATTTGACTACTTTGTGTATATTAGTTCCATTAAAACTGGGATAGAGGAAGCGTACCAACATCTCAAAGTACCTGCTTTTAAATATACAGTGTTCTAACATCGCTTTTGAAACTGCTATTTGCAAACAAGCAGATCAATGTTGGGACGAGAAGAGTGTCTGCTCGCATTCACACTCTACCCCATGTGGTGGTCCGACTACACGCCTTCCGCCAAGGCGAATCGGGTTCGATTCCCGGCGGGGTCATCCTGATTTTCGCATGTCGGAATCGTGTCGGACGATACCACTAGTTGGCGGGTTTTCTCTTGGATCTCCCGTTTCCCCCGCCCTTGCATTACGACGCTGTTCCATACTCACCTCGCTTCACCCTCTTCGGCTCTCAAGGCCCCGATGGTAACAGCCGCCCAAACATCTTCATTCTACTCCATTTTCTCTATAGGTTCTGTCCACACTGCCACACGGAATGAAGCTTCTTAAAGTGCTCCTATATTATGACTGGTTGTGGGCTGTACATGGCGTGTCGAATAATCACAAGGGCAATGACACACATGAAAGTAACACACATTTGTATGTTATGACCTAACTCAAACTTACATCCATGCCTTACCTAGAATTCGAAACCAGAACCTTTCCTACCCTAGACCGGCGGCCCACCAACCGACTGCGTCACGGAAGGTCGGCTGTTTTTACAAAGGTTTGATTCAAAAAGGGTGAGGAAACCGTGAATAGACTATAGATTGTGGGGTGCGATCCGAGTAAGTAAGTAAGACCTTGAGTTTCGGCGGTGCCGTGCAGGATCGCATCGCAAGCGGTCGCGCGCTGCCGTTGCCCTGGCAACAAGTGTGTATCTTCCCCTCGTGTCAACACCGCCGAGTCGTTATCAGCAGACGTTTCGCGAGCCAATCAAAAGCGGCTTGCTTCGAGGAGCACAGGAAACGTGTGCATCAGCGGGAGTCGGCGAAAACTTTCCCATGTTTGCTTTGCGCACCGTCTGGAAGTCCTGCAAACAACTCCACTCCCCCCTTAACCTTCCAGTTCCTCGTTTTGGTGTCCTCGAATTCGGGAACACTCCATCAGTTCGTTTTAAAAACGTGGAAATATCAATGAGTTTTAAAGGCCAATGATCTTACTTGTGGGTAACGGATTTGTTAACCGTGTTACCGTGAAAATTGGTTCATATTACTATAGCCGATTACAAAGTCTGCAGTTCATTGGTTATGAAAACGAATAGTGTGTTGTGTCGACTCAAGTACAGTATGTGTCATAAAATTTCTTGTTTGCAACACTGAAACCGTAAATTAAAGTGGGTCTGTAAGGGTTAGCAATGTTTTACAAGAAAACTATATAATCTAAGCAATTTTCGTGATTAAAAAGATTTTATTTCTTTTATCGTCAATGAATATGGCATTATTTATTTTAATTTCTTGTATACAATAAATGACATTTGATTCTGACCAAATCAGCTCTGCAATCCATTGTCTTCTGATTAACCAGTGATGAGCATTGTACAGTGCTGTAAGCGTGTCTGGTGTATTGTCAACCAACAAGGACAGTAATAAGTGAGAACACAAATACCAACAGAACAGGAAAGGAATCTCCTAAGGCCTGTATTGAAAAATCATCCCAGCATTCGTCTGGAAATAATTTTTCGAGGAATCATGTAAAACAGAAATCAAGATAGTCATTCCAGGTTTCGAACCCAGTTTCCCCCGAATGTGAGTACACTTAGCCATCTCGCTCGGTAGGTCAATACAGACGGAGCAAGTAGCTCATAGAAGCAATATCAGGGAAGGAATCGACCATGGTCTGTAGTGAGGAACCATCCCAGCATTCACCAGGAGTATGGTTTTTCGGGAAACAGTGGAAAACTGAAATCAAGATGGCAGGACCGGGAATCGAACCCGACTCGTCCCGAATAAGAGTCCAGCGGCTCACCACCTCGCACGGTCGTGCCGTATGTTCGAACCCCGGAACGGAGAGGTCGTCAGTTCAGGGGTTTGTCCGGAACGGGGTCGTGCCGGGCTTCAGCTGAGTCGCCGTCGGACGTGACTGAGTTTCGTATGGTGGGCCCAATCGTCCCTGAGTACGGACGTGACATCGCTGGGACGTCTAGCTAAGTGCGGGTCAAGTCCCCGACGATCGCCGGAAGATCACAGCTTGCGAGCCGGGGCTGGAAGTCAGCGCGACGTGCTGCGAATAAGCAGCGGAATTACCCCCTCCCCATCCTCATCAAATCACCCCTTCCACTAACCTCCTCAACTTTATCCACTACCCCGCACGGGCAATGTATTGGTACAAATTGCTTTGGACGTATCTAGATTCTCGAGGGATGTAGGTTTTACTAAAATAAAAGAACTACATTCAATTACCGGGCCGCGGTGACTGAGCGGTTAGCTTTATCGCCTTCCACCAAGGCGAACTGGGTTCATTCCCCGGTCGGGACACTCCCGGTTTATGGTATGTGGGAATCGTGCCGGACAATGCCGCTGGTCGGTGGGTTTTCTCGGGGAACTCCCGTTTCCCCGCCCTTTCATTCCGGCGCTGCTCCATTCTCAACTCAACTCAGTTACAAATATGAGATCAAATTGCCCAGAAGTGTCCAGTGTTGTACATTTACATCACCCGCATGTCCGTCGCTCACGGAACAGGTCAAAATTTCTTACAGTCCAGCCGGTCAAGCCCCGTCTCTGCTCTCCCGGAAGTCGCACACTACATTCGCCAATCACTGCGCCGTCGTCCGTAGTCTCCCGAATCGCTACGTCGTCGCACGCACGCGGCGCAAATGACCGTTCAAAACTGCCGACACAGAGACATGCTACGGCTTTTGTAGCTGAAATTTCCTTGGCCCAGAAAGTTCTTCGCATCGCGAGTCGTGTCTATGGAGATGGCGACCAGGAAGTTCAGCACAGTGGTTCATTAGCAGGAGCGAATATAGCCTTCCAGATTATTGTTTGAAAAGGGGGGAGGGGGGCACTTGACCATTGTGCAGGTGCAGGTCTGGTCTTGCAGATAGTGGCATGAAAGAGAGGCACTGTCTCAATTAGTGGCGTAGACAGAAAATTATTTTGGTAGGGGCGGAATGACAAGGGAGAGGGGGGGGGGCAGACAGTTCCTCACTGCACCATGATTCAATTTTTGCACGTCTGTAACGATAGAGGTTTTTACCTTGCAACGCCAAAAAGAGTGAATGTGTTGGGAGTCAAGGTGGTGTGTGTGTGTGCGCGCGCACGCGTGCGTTGGATTACGGGTGTGGGCTGTTCACGGTAAATAGAGCACTTTTGAAAGTCCTGCGTAAGATATACTTGTATGCACATTGTGTATTCTTTCCCCATTATGTAAAATTAACATTGCCAAATGCCTGATCACTTTATTAATGCGTAAGTTAAATGAAACTGTCAAATTAGTAGAAAAGTAAATATTTTACCAATTTATAATTCTTACACTTTTTTCTTAAAAAGAAATTATTTTAGTATTATTAAGTGTTTATCTGAACACGTTTAATTCAACGTTAAGACATGGAACTACTTTCCCTCCGTCGTTGCAAACTTTACTGGGTGCATGCCAGTCAGTGTGCGCGTCGAAATGTATGCAGGTAAGGGCAGAACTTTTTCCAAGGTTGATTTTAAAAGTGCTCAAATAATCGTGAATAGCCTATAGTGAAAAGATTAAAGTGAAGTGAACAAATGTTTGTAACGGTGAAGTGTTAAATATCTGAAACTTATTTTCGCCTGCCATATTCTGCCGCGTTCCTGATTCCCCACTAGGGGGAACGACCATCTGCTGCCTGTGCGTGCCGGCGATTAATGAGGAACAGAAGGCCGTGTAGTTTCATTGCAGAGTTATAAATAAATATAGCGTGAAGTGCAAAAATATTTGTGTGATCTTTTTTTTAACCTCGTTCTCTCCAACATCGACATTATACGATAATTAGACATTCGTGTCAGCTGAGTGGTTAAAAAAAAAATATTGTTTACAAAAATACATCAGTGACTCGCTTATTTTGGAATAACTTCCCAAGGCAACTGAGAGACACGTTCACACTTCATTCGTTAAGAGAAAAATTAAACATTTTCTGCTTTAAAAGTAGACTAACTGATTTGTTAGCATACAACTTTTACATTACGCTTTTCTCATTGTGCATGGCTGTATTTATTGTAAGCCTATATTTATTATTTATTGGTTTTATATTAGCAAAATTAGTTTTGTGTAAGATCTCGCGCCAGTTATAAACAATTCTAGGGTTGGATTCTGTTTTTAATAAATATCAATAATATAATTTAAGTTATATTATTACCAGTGAGCCACACCAAAAGTATCGTAATACTTGGCCTGTTGGTCATGGATTTCTAGTTTCCCCGTCGAAATTTAGGGAAAATTAGAGATGCATTAAATACACATTAGATATATATTTATATTCGGTCAGGTATAAAAAATAATGTAGATGTAGCAAATTTGAATAAGTTAATGTTTAAAGAATTTCACGATGTAGGTATCATCACGTGACGCTTCACTATAGGCAGGTGTATACCTTCAAACCGCGTGCCAATCATGCGAGTTACGCCTCCTCCAGCAGTCGGCACGAATAAGGGAAATTTTAAAACTCGGAAACCCGCTATTAGTGATCATCCGAAGCGATTCCGTTTCGGTTCTTCCCACAATCAGGTGCGAGGGAGGCGGATGTACAGCGGTTCACAGCGAGTAGGGCGGGAACTAGATACGGCGTTGCTTCCAGAACAGTCTTTACGAATTCGTCTGGCGATTGATGGTTACATTACAAGTTCGCCTCTGCCGTTCCAGAACTAAAACGATAATGCTATATCGCTGTTCAGGCGCCCCAGCCAATTAAAAGGTCGGAAGTGCGTTTGATAGAAGGTCTGAGTTTCATTACGACTCGTGTGGGATAATCTGGCGGAAATGATAAGCACCTACAAAAATGTCTCAGAATTATGAAGCAAATTAGTTGGTACTTATTAATATACCTTCCTTACTGCTCGGGAATCACCAAGGAAACACGTTGCAGCCAGTAAAATAGAAGGATGTGTCTATTGCACGGTTGAAGGCGGATTCACATGTTCGCATATCACTTCGACCATACAGAGCTATATAATAAATATGAGGTAGACCGATATTAGACCGTGTTCGAATTGGCACTTTAATTTTACTAAATGGTCACGTGGCCAGAATTAGTTTAGTAAAATAATGACGTATTTGGTATTTTAATATTTAGTTTTTAGTATGTAACGAAAATCACTGAAATACAAAATTACCTAATCGCAGCTATCTTCGAACAAGTGACTATCGACGGTGTCTGAATTGAACGCTCCTAAATACTAAAATACTTAATGTACTAAATCGTCAATTCGAACACTACGGTAGTCTTTTGCGCATGCCCTATTTAGAATCCATCGCTTAATAGTACTGTCGAAATCTCATGGTCCACAGTGATGAATGTGTTCGTTTACGTTTGAATTTTCAACAGACACGCCCATTTATACGAATAAAATATTTGACTAACTTGAGCATATTCTAGCATTAAGACACAGGTTAAGGTAAGATTACAAATGTCACAAAGCACTTTCGTACATAGCAGCGTTCTGGCCTCAAACCTGGACCACGTTGTCTTTGATAGTTCTATAGGCAGGAATGCAGTTCAATGTAGGAACACTGAGAGTGGTCACTGCGTAGCTCGTATGCATACTCTACACTACATTCATTATACGGACAGAACAGACTGAGGGTTTTATATGCTANTCACTGCGTAGCTCGTATGCATACTCTACACTACATTCATTATACGGACAGAACAGACTGAGGGTTTTACATGCTACCAGAACTTCTGCGTTATCTGCTTACCCATAATTGAAAGTTTTGTTCGGTTTTGCCCATTAGCTGCTATTTATTTGCGTGGCGTTATTTGCACCGTGAGAGTGTTGAGACGTATGCCTACCGTGAATGTANTACCAGAACTTCTGCGTTATCTGCTTACCCATAATTGAAAGTTTTGTTCGGTTTTGCCCATTAGCTGCTATTTATTTATTTGCACCGTGAGAGTGTTGAGACGTATGCCTACCGTGAATGTATTTTTTTTTTCTGCTTTATATCTCTGTACATTTTCCAGTGTATCACGCCGAACTTAACTTCTCCTCAAATGGGTTATAAGCCTTAACCTCAATACATCATCTTCAGTGGTAGCCATTTTGTTCACGCAATCGGTGTTGTCTGCGCGGACGACGCAGAAGCGGCGAAAAGCTCTCTGATTGGCTGTTGGCGCTATCTTCTCTGTCTCTTCAGCGTGCTCTGAAAAATTGTGAATCCATATTTATAACGTCCACGTACGTACAATGAGAAGATAAAATTTTAATTTAACACTAACCTTTTTAGACTGTTACTATATGCCTTGGTTCAGCAATCAGAGGCTTGTTAATACTACCGAAATATTGTTACCTATAGGATATTCTCGGTAAAGTGAGCACTTTTAAGACCGTAGTTACTGTTTCCTATCAGTAATTTTTTATCCTTCCATCACTTTCTGAAATAAATATTGCCATTTATGTAATAAACAGTGTGTATATATTTCACCGGACTCGAAAGTTAACGTCTAAGGCTACGATAAAATATATTTATTGACTTTTATTCCTAATGAGAGGGCTTTAAAAAGTGCTTACTTTACCGTGAATAGCCTATAGACATTGAAACTAAGAGATTTGTAGGAGATTGTATCTACAAAGAGCATCTATTCCCGGTACCAAACAACATTTGAATTGTTCCTGTAAGGAACTAGCAGATTAGTCCAACGATAGTACAAAACTTTGATTGTTGCAACTAACTGGAAACAGTAAATTTTACGACGAAAGAGAAAATAATTTAATTTATTAACTTTTTCTGACTTAAAATCAGTTGCAACATTACCCGTCATGATGCTGTTTACCATATTTCGTCTCTTGTGTAGAATTCGTTCTGGGAGCGACAATTTTTATGCCAGTGAGTGTACAACTCTAACCACGCAGTTCAGGAGTGGAGAGCCGGAAATTTCGTGCATTCATTTTAGGACAAGCTACATTTGGAATACATGTAGGTACATCTCACTTTCAATTTCAATTGGAACGCAGTTTGTAAGACACGCCCTGGGCGAATTTGAGCCAATAACTATCCTGCACGCCAAAAAGAACCGAATCCCGTGCTACCTAGTCTGGGATAAAACTGGATCATCAGCCAGTGAACAATTAACTGAGGCCCGAAAGCACAAACAATTGTAGAGTCTAGCTTATTGCCAAATGAATTCGCGAAATATCCGGGCCTGTGTTCAACATCCTTGTTCAGGTAGCTATTGACTGTTCACACTAAACTGAGTACTTCGAAAAGCCCTGCTTAAGATCTACTTATAAAATATTGTGTATTCTTCCGCCACATGTTAAATTAACATTGTCAGGGTCCTGATCACTTCATTCATGTATCGGTTAAGTGATACTGTGAAATTATTAGAAAAGTAAATGTTTTCAAATTAGCTAATTCATACAAGTAAATGTATTTAAAACACAAAAAAAAAAATGCTTGCCTATAACACCACATAATAATTACGAATGCAGAGGTGAAAAAGCAGCTTATTCCGCGAACTCCAGCCGCACGCACCAGCAAATGTGCGTCACTAGCCAGCAACATGTCGGAACTCTGTTCGTCAATAAGCGCCTCGTAACGTACTCGCCAGCTTGCAGTCTAGCCCAAAAAGGAACCTTTAGAATCACGCGGTAGCCAATCAGACACAAGGCCCGTTCCCAGAGTCTCGTCCAGCCAATTAGAGAATGGGCACATCCACATCAAAGGAACCGCCATGCCAGTTCGGCTCTGTGTGCTTATTTACTCAGTGCCAACATATTAAATCCAACATATGGGACTACTTCCCGTCTGTCGTTACCGACTTAACTGGCCGCATGGCAGTCGGCGTACCCATTAAAACTCATACAGGTAGGGGTAGTGACATTTTCCAAAGGTTGATATCGAAAGAAAAAAAACTACGAACAACCTATGATTAGAGACCTGCAAAATTCGCATTATTATTTGGCGGCAGACTAAACTCCAAGATGCTGTATGTTATATTGACTGTTGCCGTTGACATAAAACTTGTGTGACTCGTCCCAAGGACTCTTTGAGCCAACAGGAAATGGTCAAAGGTTGAGCGATCAATCTCCAGTAAAGTGGTCACACACGTAAATGACGTCGTATAGTCGCCAGTAACCAATGAAATAACGAACTGCCCTCGAGCACGCACAGGAACGTGAAGTCGAACATCATAGCAGCAAATAGCAACGCGTATTTTGCAGGTCTCTGCCTGTAATGTGTCGTATTCTAGTGGAAGCTGGCGACAGTTCCCCCACGGAGACCAGCAGGCCGCACTGCAAGCCCGCGGCAGGCCCCAGCACAGGGGCGCGTGCGTGTCTCTGCACCGTCCATTATTCACGTCGGGAGAGCCAGCCTCNGGCCCCAGCACAGGGGCGCGTGCGTGTCTCTGCACCGTCCATTATTCACGTCGGGAGAGCCAGCCTCGGCAGGCCCGGAGTGGGAATCAATTCCTGCGACGTGTTGCCTCTGCGTCACGCCCGTCCCTTATTTATGTGCAGGCATTTATATTTTACGGGCGCATCCTCGCCCGGCCCAGAAAGGAAGCACGCCGGCAAAGGAGACGTGGAAATGCGTCTGTCTGCGGGAAGCGAGAACCCCTTAAACCCGTTCGGAAGGGACAGCCTCCCCCTCCCCCTGTCCCTAAAGTCCTGCTTCCCCGCTGAATATTATATGTCAAAACATTTCCATTTCCATCTTTCGGGGTTCCTGTGCTGCTCGACGCGCGGCGCCTTCCTGTCCGGGATCTGGGTCCCTTGTGTCGCGCGCCGCGCGGGTCGGAAGAGGATCTAGGTGTTCTGTGGCAAGGCGCTGTCTGTCTTATTGAACTTCTTACCTAAACTTACGCTTTCTCGAAAACAGTCAACGGAAATACTTTAAGAATACTGCGTTTATACGGGATGGTCCTGAACTACAGGTACAAACACTGTGAGGTGATTCACCATTTAAAAATGAGACGGCAAACATTATACGACCTATGCCCCACAGTAACTCGCAAAGGATGTAGGTGCCCTTGGTAATCGATATTTCAAACGGTTTTAATTCAAAATAAAACCTACTTGAAATGAAAGAACAATTCAGTGAATACTGTTGCCTTGAATCGAGATGTGAGCTCAGCGAACGGGTTTTGTTTAATAGAGATAAAATAGGGGGTGTCATGTTAGTATCCAACAAATGTGTGTAAGCCCTTGGGTATTTACCGCCTTTAACAACGTCATAAGCATGTGTACATGAATGCACAAGAAAGCCTTTGCTTTGGTGTAATTCTGTCAGGCGAACTGTTGTCGAGAAAACAAAGTCGGCAAAGGTGGCAAGCAACACTCTGCATCCTAACAAAGTTACTTTAAGTCTCAGCTTCACTGCTTTTGCAGAAATTCTTCGTACGTCATAATTTCGGGTTTATAGTAATTACTGGCAATGTACGATTATAGAAAATTTACGTTGTATGAGTTGTTAAATATTTCTGCGCGTAATTTTAATTGTGTGTTATCTGCTTGTTCAAAAAAAGTCGAGAACTTATTAATAAAATAAAATATATTCTCGACTTTTTACAACAAAAAGATGGCACACAATTAAAATTACGCACAAAAGTATTAAACAACTCGTAAAATGTAAATTTTCTGTAATCGTGTATTGCCAGTTATTACTTATGGACCCGAAATTATGACGCGAAAACGCAGAATTTCTGCAAAAGGGGTAAAGTNCGTGTATTGCCAGTTATTACTTATGGACCCGAAATTATGACGCGAAAACGCAGAATTTCTGCAAAAGGGGTAAAGTAGAGCCTTAACTACCAGTTGACACGTGTCACGAGGCAGGTGAACGGCCAGAACGGATCGCAGTTACACGTGTCAAGGTTGTGCCGAGTAAGAGCTGGCATATCGCCGGAGCACCCGGATAGTGCTACGTAGATACGTAGGAGCGGGAGAAATCGCAGAGCCAAACAAGAGTACCCCTAGCAAGCCCGTGAGATCAGTTGAACGCCGAGATATCACAAAATAATCCTGTGTATTTTGCAAGAAATCAGAAAACACGCACCGCGGAGAAATAGCTGACAGGGTAAGCTAGGGGCAAGGTGCCACCTTCAGGAACCAGGGCACGTTTTGTGAAAGGCATTGTTCTGTTTTCATCCCACCACCCCCTCCCCCAACAAGGCGACACGTGCCAACAATTAGGGAATGAAGCTAGGGAGTATATAAGCTTCCTTGCGGGGAAGGTGGGGGAACAGTTCATTAT
Organism: Clitarchus hookeri; assembly: GCA_002778355.1. Taxonomy (NCBI): domain Eukaryota; kingdom Metazoa; phylum Arthropoda; class Insecta; order Phasmatodea; family Phasmatidae; genus Clitarchus; species Clitarchus hookeri. Next base: position 38,309 of record NQII01000453.1, on the reverse strand, counting down.
CACCGCGCCGAGGGAAGAGTTGCGCCAAGGCATTGCGAGAAGACGTGAGCACGAGTCCGAACGGATCCAGTGAGACGACACCAAATGCGGGCCTTTTTCCAAGGCCTACCACTTCGCCGGAGCTCATCCCCAGATGACAGCTTACCAGCACCCACAGCAGAGTTAAGTATACAGTCGCCATCCAGAGAAGCCCCCCTCCACCACGAAGTCGTACACAGGTAATACGAGTAGCCAGAATAGAGTACCACACCTCGGAAGTGTTGCTGAATGTTGCTTTTTGTTCAAACTCGAGACAATATATTCGCCCTTCAAAATGAAACAGTAAAATACTATCTTATTGAAAACCCCTCAACCTTATAGTCTATGCCTGGAGGAATTAACTAAGACCATATAAACCACCCATATTCCACAGGTAGGGAAAAGCGTCAACCATATTGTGAGTTTCTCTGTTTTAATATTACCAAATATAATCTATTCATATTTGAATCAGCGCTGAACCAATTTTTGAAAAGNGTGAGTTTCTCTGTTTTAATATTACCAAATATAATCTATTCATATTTGAATCAGCGCTGAACCAATTTTTGAAAAGCAGTTCAGAATATTATATGAGAGTGATAATGTATTAAAAAAAAAAACCTATGGGTATATTTACACGATTTTCGTTTCTACCAGGATTGTTTTTCATTGTCGCCAGTTCAGTTNGTGAGTTTCTCTGTTTTAATATTACCAAATATAATCTATTCATATTTGAATCAGCGCTGAACCAATTTTTGAAAAGAAGTTCAGAATATTATATGAGAGTGATAATGTATTTAAAAAAAAACCTATGGGTATATTTACACGATTTTCGTTTCTACCAGGATTGTTTTTCATTGTCGCCAGTTGAGTTNTAAAAAAAAACCTATGGGTATATTTACACGATTTTCGTTTCTACCAGGATTGTTTTTCATTGTCGCCAGTTGAGTTATGAAACGACCTGTTATCTTTATGTTTTGAATAAGGAACCGCTCAGGAATTATCACAACTAACTCAGTTCACAAACACTTTCACTAAACTTTGCTACAACAATAGAGTTGTAAGAAAACAGTATTTAAAAGGCAAGTTATTTTAATTTAAAAAGTATCAAATTTTTCACTTTTTTTTTACGACTATGCCAGCAGTGTAAAACGTAAACAGAATACGATTTCCAGAATTTTGAAACATAGGGCTAGATTTTGCTGTTGCTGGTATGGTGTAGAAGTTGCATGAATTTTGTATTTTTATGTGCGGTGCTGGCATGTCTCCTTCACCCTTCTTTAGTTACGCCACTGAAAGCTTTTTATACAGTTATAAATTCGAGAGTGTATGCAAAAAAANTCTCCTTCACCCTTCTTTAGTTACGCCACTGAAAGCTTTTTATACAGTTATAAATTCGAGAGTGTATGCAAAAAAAAAAAAACATCTCACTCAAAACTGTGTTTGTTCCCAATACATTTTTTTCCCCAGTGAGATTTATTTATGATACAATTCCTGCAAGTACATTGGCACTTTCTTAACATCTTTTTTTTCTGCACTCGGAGTTTTGTTGCATCTAAAACGTTGATTAAACCACTACAGAAGAAGTTTTTATTATCCCCAAGTAAGTGGTNACTCGGAGTTTTGTTGCATCTAAAACGTTGATTAAACCACTACAGAAGAAGTTTTTATTATCCCCAAGTAAGTGGTAAGAGTGGTGTTTAGCGTTGGAAGAGGGAGTAAGTGGAAATAAAGTTAAACTTAACGAACGCAGTGAGGTGGGCTATTCTCAGGGTAAATAGATTTACGTGTCGATGAGTGGATACGATTTTTTTTTTTAAAGGAAGCGAGATTGACTTTATTGCACATTTCGTCGCGTCGGAGCTTATGAGATAATGTTGGTAGAAATTTACGATAGCACAGCTTAACCGTAAACACGGGATGGCCATGTAGAATATCGTAATGAAATAATTCTGCCTCACGTAACAAAATTTTCGTTGACTGATTAAGTCTCGACATGTAGTCCGATAATGCCGTACAAAAAAACGAATAACAAGCTTAATAAATTTCGCTGTTACAGTTTTGATACTCGGTTGGATGACATTCTTAGTCTCGTTGACTATTTTATTGTTCCCATACCTGCTGGCTTTCGTTATAAATTAGCTCAATTGCATGACGTGTAAAATTTATGTTATCAATTCCTTATTTCATTATGAATACATTAATTTAACTGCTGCAGACAATCGCACCGTATATATGTCGAAATTCCAAAGTAATTTTATCGTATTTAACATTGCCAAAATATATTCAGTACTATAGCTTTATTTTTCGGGTTTAAAATACACTCACTTCAAGTTCAAAAAAGTACAAAAATTCTCATTTTCGATTTTTAACATTTGTTCGGAATAATTCCATTCCGTTGAAGTAACAATGTGAGGTTCATATAAGTACCTAAGAACACAGAGGTGAAGTAAGCGCTCATGCAGTAAGCTCCAGCCGTACACACCAGCAAAATGGCGTCACTAGCCATCAACATGCCTGATGAAACTTACTTGCCAGCCGGCAGCTCAACCAGTAAGCCTATAGTCTATTCACGGTTGTTCCCAACTTTTCTGAAGCCCCGCTGATGTTCTTTTTCCAGGATATTCCTCTGCCTCGTGCAAACAAAGCTTAANTGTTCCCAACTTTTCTGAAGCCCCGCTGATGTTCTTTTTCCAGGATATTCCTCTGCCTCGTGCAAACAAAGCTTAATCGAGTCTACAAAATTACACCGAAGGGACAACGCACCACGTTCGTGCGCACTCAGTGTAATAATATTTTGCATAAGAACTATATCTTAACTAGGCATTACCAACACACCTGTTTTCTCACTGTATNTGTTCCCAACTTTTCTGAAGCCCCGCTGATGTTCTTTTTCCAGGATATTCCTCTGCCTCGTGCAAACAAAGCTTAACCGAGTCTACAAAATTACACCGAAGGGACAACGCACCACGTTCGTGCGCGCTCAGTGTAATAATATTTTGCATAAGAACTATATCTTAACTAGGCATTACCAACACACCTGTTTTCTCACTGTATNACTCAGTGTAATAATATTTTGCATAAGAACTATATCTTAACTAGGCATTACCAACACACCTGTTTTCTCACTGTATTTCATACGTATCAATTATTAATGAAATAATATAATTTATACATAAAATATAAGTAAAGGTTCATATTAACCATAAATGAGATACTTATGTTTGTTAACGTTAGTATCAAACGCTCGTGATACATGGCATATTTAGGAAACAACCAAATATGGCACACAAAGGTTTGATTGAAAAAGTGTGAAGCAACCGCGGATAGACTGTAACTATTCCGTGGTGATGTGATGACTGNCACACAAAGGTTTGATTGAAAAAGTGTGAAGCAACCGCGGATAGACTGTAACTATTCCGTGGTGATGTGATGACTGGGCATGCATTTCGTGCTTGTTTATTATTGGCTCAGGATTCTTCCGAAGGCGTCAAACAGCACGTGAGCTAACAGCAGACTTGACTTATATGTAGCAGTGTTTGTTTTCTAGTTTTTTTTTTCCCCCGAACCGAATATGCGTATGTTTTCAGACGCCCAGCTATAAAGACTGTTCACGGTAAAGTAAAACACTTTAAGAAACCATTCGCCAAAAATAATTTTTCCCATTTTTACACGTACTCTACAGTACACACTAATACTCAAGCTCTTAGTTAAGTTGGCGCCTAATTAATAAACATAGTTGTAAGACCTGACGTACTAAGAATGTAATGTGTAAATTTATGATTACTGTTGCCTTACGGGGCGCCGCCTACTCAGATCTTTTTTTTTTTTTAGCGCGCTTGAGCGACACTGACACGCATTCCAATTGCCCCATCACTCCTACGTGCAAGGCGCTGAACAGACGTGCAGTGTTGACGTCGTGCTGCGTGTACCTAAGGAACTTTATGCGGTGACCTTATAATTTTATTGGTGGAAAAGTCTGGAGCGAAGTTCAATGCGGGTTCCTATAATAGTGTTTCGCATGTCCGACCAGTATATTGTGAAATACAGCAGTGTGAAAAGGCCGTGTGTAGCTATTTTGGGGGGCTTGGAAATAGCATTTATGGTGTATTGAAGATTATTATTCGTACCGCGTTTGAAGTGTGTTTTCGTATATCGGTATAATGGGAAGACGTTTAGTGATTTTTTAAAGATAAAACGCGTATTTCAAACACATTGCAACGCATTTCAAGCATTCAAGCGTCAGATAGGCGGCACCCTTAAGGCTCCCGCCTACCTGGCGCTTGAACTGCGTTGCAGTGTGTTTGAAATACGCGTTTTACAACGAAACTATTAAACGTGCGTCCAANCACACAAAGGTTTGATTGAAAAAGTGTGAAGCAACCGCGGATAGACTGTAACTATTCCGTGGTGATGTGATGACTGAGCATGCATTTCGTGCTTGTTTATTATTGGCTCAGGATTCTTCCGAAGGCGTCAAACAGCACGTGAGCTAACAGCAGACTTGACTTATATGTAGTAGTGTTTGTTTTCTAGTTTTTTTTTCCCCCCGAACCGAATATGCGTATGTTTTCAGACGCCCAGCTATAAAGACTGTTCACGGTAAAGTAAACACTTTAAGAAACCATTCGCCAAAAATAATTTTTCCCATTTTTACACGTACTCTACAGTACACACTAATACTCAAGCTCTTAGTTAAGTTGGCGCCTAATTAATAAACATAGTTGTAAGACCTGACGTACTAAGAATGTAATGTGTAAATTTATGATTACTGTTGCCTTACGGGGCGCCGCCTACTCAGATCTTTTTTTTTTTTTAGCGCGCTTGAGCGACACTGACACGCATTCCAATTGCCCCATCACTCCTACGTGCAAGGCGCTGAACAGACGTGCAGTGTTGACGTCGTGCTGCGTGTACCTAAGGAACTTTATGCGGTGACCTTATAATTTTATTGGTGGAAAAGTCTGGAGCGAAGTTCAATGCGGGTTCCTATAATAGTGTTTCGCATGTCCGACCAGTATATTGTGAAATACAGCAGTGTGAAAAGGCCGTGTGTAGCTATTTTGGGGGGCTTGGAAATAGCATTTATGGTGTATTGAAGATTAGTATTCGTACCGCGTTTGAAGTGTGTTTTCGTATATCGGTATAATGGGAAGACGTTTAGTGATTTTTTAAAGATAAAACGCGTATTTCAAACACATTGCAACGCATTTCAAGCATTCAAGCGTCAGATAGGGGGCTTACCTGGCGCTTGAACTGCGTTGCAGTGTGTTTGAAATACGCGTTTTACAACGAAACTATTAAACGTGCGTCCAANTTACCTGGCGCTTGAACTGCGTTGCAGTGTGTTTGAAATACGCGTTTTACAACGAAACTATTAAACGTGCGTCCAATATACTGCTCTACGAATAGAACACACACTTCAGACGAGAGTACTTTCAAGATGTCACGCACGTTAGAATCACCATTTCAGAGTACCCCAACATAACTAAAAAAAATTGCTTTTTCAAAGCGTTGTATCTCAAAATATACGCATCAGATACACACAAAACTACTCAAGGGCCCTACATTGAACTTTGCTATAGACTTTCCACCAATAAAATAATAGGGTCACCGCTGAAGGTCCCACAGGTATACGCAGTGCGACGAGAACATTACACACCAGTTCAGAGCCTTGCGCTTAGTGGCGATGGTGCACTTGACGAGCGTGGCAGTGTCGTCCTTATCGCTCTCGCGCTTTTCGGCCTCAAACGCGGAGAAAAGCTTTAGGTAGGCGGGAGCCTTACATTTCTTTGTTATATACACATTAGCACGAATTCACGTATTATTAACACATATATTTTGTTAAAAATTCCTTTTTTACACTTGCATGAGGCAGTAATAAACTGAGACGGTCTATGACAATATCAGTTTTTTCTATAGCTGAATAGGATAACATGAGAGGCAAAGCATGTGCTCAATTAACCGTGAATAGTCTATGGGTTGGGCCATATTTTTTTCGCGAAAAGATTATGCAGAGGTTATTACACTTCTATGTCTTATGTGCACCTTAGCAAGGGTTTTTTTTTTTTTTGCTTGTTTTTGCCAATCAGGATTAAGTTTCTCCGATACTAACCATTCGTGAATCGCAGGCATACGTACAAGAAGCGTAACAATTCAAATGCTTCAATCACGAAAGTGGTTCTGAACTAAAATGTTTTGGAACACAACATGTCCTGATATCTGTTTGCGAAAGACAGGTGCCCCTACCTGTGGGGAACAGGAAAGGAAGCAACTGGGACAGCTACACTGAGGATCCAAATAAACTGGTATAGGCGTGCGTATGCAAATAACANACAGGAAAGGAAGCAACTGGGACAGCTACACTGAGGATCCAAATAAACTGGTATAGGCGTGCGTATGCAAATAACAGAGGTATAGAACCAATCAGAGTAACGCGATGCGGTCGGCGGCGCTTACATAAGAAAACAACCGTCTGGCAAAGTTGCTGGATGGGATACTGCTGCTACAATGGTAGGTTATCAAGATTTAAGTGAGTTCGAACGTGGTGTTATAGTCGGCGCACGAGAGATGGGACATAGCATCTCCGATGTAGCGATAAAATTTAGATTTTCGCGTACGACCATTTCACGAGTGTAACGTGAATATCGAGAATCCGGTAAAACATCAAATCTTCGACATCGCTGCGGCCGAAAAAACATCGTGAACGAACGGGACAAATGACGACTGACGAGAATAATTGAACGTAACAGACGTGCAAGCAACCCTTTCTCAAATTGGCACAGATTTCAATGCCTCCTGCATACCTTCAGACATTAGTCGAGTCCATGCCACGCCTTCTTGCAGCACTTCTGTGTGCTCGCGGGGGCCCTACACGATATTAGGCAGGTGTACCAGTTTTT
>NQII01000453.1:10537-30208 GCA_002778355.1 Clitarchus hookeri | reverse complement strand
AAAAAAATTAATACGGTTAGGTTTCGTATCAAAAGTTGATGGCACAACAGTCCTTGACGTTACTGCGAGGAGCATGTTCGAGTCTAGCTGTGAGAACATTTCTTTGCTCTTGCAGAAAGAACGCACACGTATAGGCAGCAGTTTTTTTTTTGCTAGTGTTTATCTGGATCTGATACGAATCCTGCAACTAATTAACTGTGCTTTTAATTTTTAAAAGATAATAAAGTTTGTGTAAATGTTTAAGTGGGTGCAGTGGATTGAAAATCCTGTTATATTCGACAATTGATTGGGAACACTCAACTCGGGCACTCAATTGTTCGGACAGGTGATAATGAGCGCTGTACACGGCGGTGATTCTGTCCGGTGTATTGTTGGTCAATTGGACAGCGATATGAGGAAATACAGAAACCAGCAGAATTGGCGTTCCTCCAGTAACATGTTATTTTTTAAACAGGTTACCGTGAAACATTTCTCGCCTCTTCCAACGTTCCGGGAAATAACGATTACGTACGGTAGTTCAGTGTTCCAAAGCTTGACGTTCTAAGAAATAACGTTCGCGCATGCGCAAGACGTTCCAAAAAGGAACTTTTACGCTTGCGCACAGTCACCAGCCGAGACGTTCCAGAAATAATGATGAGGGAAGTTGGACAGTTACAAGCCAGACATTCCAAAAAATTACTTTAACGCATGCGCAGTAGTTAAGCGTTGGTTTAAGTGAGGCAATCCAAGCCGTTCCAAGAATAACGTTATAACAACGTTATACACACGTATATTTAAAAAAATGCTTTACCAAATTAAACAGTATTTTTAGAACCGTTTCGTTAAATAACGCCCATCTATAGTCACTTGTCCATTGGCTGCCGCTACATGGTTAAACATAAAACACAGCNCCGTTTCGTTAAATAACGCCCATCTATAGTCACTTGTCCATTGGCTGCCGCTACATGGTTAAACATAAAACACAGCCGGAGCCATGCTCTTATTTGTTAACGGGGCGCTCTTAGCCATTCGGCCATTCCACACCCCGGCCTCCCAGTAGGCGGGGAAGAGGGATCACACTCTCTCATCGCAGACATGACCAGCGCTCACCGAAATTGATCAAACCCGTAGCTCCGACCTTTCATCAGGCCGCACCGAGCGTAGCCCCGATCTGATTTACCAGATCGCACCGAGCATGTCCTACCACAAGGCCTGAGATCCTAGCACTCAGTTTACCAAGCGTGTGGTCTGGCCGGAGCACTACCCACACCCCTGACGTCATCTCGGGACGCCCCGGAGCAGTGCCTGCTCACCGCCGGGCTCCTCAACAAGAGGGGGAATCTCTCCGAGCCTCCTCCAGCATGCGGAGTCAACCACTGCCAGTACGAGTCCAACCTCACCTGATCCGTACACCAGAGGGTACCTCCGGATGGGCCAAACAGATCATCCCGTGCTACCTNACCTCACCTGATCCGTACACCAGAGGGTACCTCCGGATGGGCCAAACAGATCATCCCGTGCTACCTCTTATTTTCCCTGGCACTCATGGGTTTTCCAATGCCTGACCGCCAACGCCTTGCCCACGGGCAGGGAGACGCGGAGAATTTCTGTACAGGTGGGTACCGTCATCATAGTACGTTTTTATACACTTGTTGTCGTCACTGAAAGCCATGCTCGCCACGCCGCCCATAAGACCGGACCCACTGACATCAGACACGCGTGCTCTACCATCCTAGAATTTCTTCACAAGGAAATTCCTGTTTTGGGCCCCAGTGGCCTGAGTGCCAAGAGGTCCAACACCCCGTCAAGTGGTCGGGCCTTGGTACTAGCTATCGGCCCAAGCCATCACGGCAGATACCCCTATACAGCCGCTAGGAAGCTGATTCCCATAGGTACCGGGCGGCAGAGCCCAATTCGTTTAAACGGGGGTGGCACGAGAAGCCTTGGGTTGCCATGGATGTTGAGAGGCTGTAACAGACGCACCACCCATCCTTTCCGGAAACCGGTAAGTAGGTTGGGCTCGGTTACTATAGCATAGTACTGCCACACCGCCTCAAGTGTCCAACCTACGCTCCTCCCACCGGAGTGACCGTATGATCCTCCCCCCGGCTGCCGCTACAGACAGAACTCATTCTCCTGTTGCACCCGGTCACACGGGATGAAGCCACTAGAGTTTTGATTGTTTGCCATTGGTTGTGAGTTCTGCAGTGCGTTTCGGGTGAGCGGAGGTCCAGTAATACACATTAAACTGACATATATACTTTTATGCTGTCTATCTTGGCACTGATTTATAACGTGAAATAGAGTCATCGGTTCGTCGGCTGCTGCCACCTATGACTCATGTCCTTTTTCCACTCGGCTACACAAAATTAAATCATCCAGGTAGTATAAGGTTAATTATGGCAGTGTCGGCTCGAGAAGCCTATTTCGCTGATTCATTGCGTGGCAGGGTAGACGTCAAGCTGTTATTTTCTTGTCGCACTTCAATGACTGGGGCGCAGTTCTTTGTACACGTCATGTGTAAATGTGAGTCAGTAATAAACTTGAAGCAGTAGTGTGACCTAGTCATGAATAAACAACACCGTGCAAAGTCTTGGCACTACATCAGCAGTCAATAACCACACGCTAGTGGCTCGAGTGTATACAATACTGTGTAGTGTAGCCTGCTGGCAGAGTAGTTCGCGAAATACTCTCAGCTACATTAGTTCAGAATCGTGCAGTGCGCGTCAGATGAGCTGAGATCCTATGACACGTGGAACTGAAATATTTTTTATGGTGTCTAGCCTAATACCAAGTTATAGCGCGAAATGATAGTGCCTTTTCTTATTGCATGTGTTGTCTACTGTTCTCTTTTGTCTCACTCTGGGATTAATGCCTCTCCCCACCTCAACCACCCCCCCCCAAAAAAAAAGAAAAATAATTATATTTCTTAATAGCCAAATATTAAACACCGTCATGTTATCAATGGCTACGGTCGCCGAATTTATAATATTTTAATCTGCTTTTATTCGACAAACCTCTACAGTGGACTCCAAATAAATATCGAATTCATTTATTTAATTCGGATTTGATGATTAAACACTCACTCGAGCAGGTGTTACTCTCGGATTTAATAAAATATTTTAAATTTTTGTGTGAGAAGTTAGTTTTGCAACGGTGCAAGAGTAGGCAAATTTCCCGGAATTAAATAAAAATATGTATAGACTACGCAAAAAAAAAAGATTTGTCTTTATTTTACATTGTTCTCTGTTAACCTCTGATATGCACAAGTATATATTCGTAATTGATTAGTTAACTGTTGTAAAATAAAAATAACTGGCATACATGTGCGGTAGTCGTAAAAGTAAATTAGTCAGCATTATTATCATTCAGAGAAAAAAACTGTATAATTATATGAATTAACCCGGAAACTTCTCACATCAGTGCAAAAAAGTGTACAATTACTAATAACTTGACAGCGTAAGCGTATTGCGTAATATGCATGATTTAATACACTAAATTATCACGATAACACTAGATAATATAACGTATTAATACGTCGTTCCGAACGAAAAGAACAACTTTGTTAATCAAGACTTTTTCCTTTAAAACTTAAAACTGCTAAATAAATTTATTAGAATTGCGAATGTTATATTATGGAGTATCTTTGACGTGATTCCCAGATAAATGTTACGTTATAGATATGGATAGGAAAATGGCGCGAATTCATTTCAGGACAAGACAGATTTCAAACGCGAGTACACCGAAGTCACGTTTGCTATTGAATCAGAATTTATTATGCACGTCCTAGACGACTCTGAGCCAGTAGCAGACTTGCAAGGTAACAAGAAGCGAATACTATGCTGCCAGGTGTGTGGTAACTCTGGGGCAACAGCCAATGAACAAACATCTGAGACTCGACTGTACAAAGTTTAGTTGAGTCTAGCCTACAGGTCATTGAACCCGCGAAATTTCCCTATCCCTAGTTANAGACTCGACTGTACAAAGTTTAGTTGAGTCTAGCCTACAGGTCATTGAACCCGCGAAATTTCCCTATCCCTAGTTAGAGTATCTTTGACGTTGTGATTCCCATGCAATAGTACTACTAAAGTTTTGAAGCATTCAGCTTAGTTTCTATTTCGTTCAGAATTCAACATTTTCAGCCACAAGAGCAAAAAATTTATATTTATAAAAACCTAATTTTCTCGAAAAAAAAAAATTGCTGGATAGCTATATTATCAACATTTAAACTCAGGTGCACTTCCCTGATCGGACGATTTTTTTTAGTTTTCAAACGTTTTGGATGACCACAAACGAATTACAAATGCTATGTACCAAACAGCGAAGAGATTTGGGCGGCCCTTAACATCGATGTCTTGAGGTCTTTGGGGAAGAACAAGGATTGGCTAGATTCATCAGTTGGGTTTCCAAACTACGAAAGGGTCGCTACTAGAAAACGTATGGGTCGACCTACGAAGAGTTTCGGTGAATCATGTCATAGGGCATAACTATTGAAAACAGAAAACTTGCGAGACACATATTGAAGTGATGAGCTTTAATTTGCCGTTCAATGAGCTCGCGCTCTTGTGGCAAAGTGTAATCTTCAAAAAATTGTAAAAGATATTAAAGCAACATCACCCATGCGAGATTTGAAATATCAAGAAGCTTACAAAAGATTCTGTAGTCCACCAGCGAAGCAGCTCACAGGAATAGAAGCGCNCGAGATTTGAAATATCAAGAAGCTTACAAAAGATTCTGTAGTCCACCAGCGAAGCAGCTCACAGGAATAGAAGCGCTTGCCATGTGTATTGATGCTCAGCTTACCAGACGTCAATACAATATTATTCGAGAGCATAATAAACAGAGGTTTTCCGCTCATACAAACATTCAGAAAGCCAAAAAATATTGTTTTCTTCCGAAAAAACACATAATGCTATCAGAAACTACGGCTGAAGTTAAGCTGCAGGCACTTCTTGACCGCACTGCCTTCCGTCTTCTGGAGGCTCAGAAGGTTGTTTTTCACAATGCAGTTCAGAACAGTTTAAAACTAATCCTGAATTGCAAGTGGCGATTCGACGGTTCTCCACAATCAGAATACAAGCAAACGTTTTGAAGTGACTCCGGTAGTACAGACTCGAACGTCTTCCTTTCTTCATTTGTGCCTGTACGTATAATTGATGACAACCCGGAAGGACAATGACCAAACAGTCTTCTGGCAAAATCCACGACCTTGGTTAACAAGGTACTCTAGGCCCATCTGATTTAAGTTCCAACGTGAAACAGCAGATATTTCGAAAATGGAACAGGATCACATCAAACGGCACATACAACAATCACATCCTTTTATTGGCGAGCTAGACGGCAAACAATTTGAAGTTATCTACACCATGCTTTTCATTATTATTGATGGCAAAGAGTGGAATGCCATTACAGGAACTTCATCTACTAAGAGGTGTTTCCTTTGTAATCTCACATCTGATGACTTCAACAATCTGGAAAAAGTGCTGCGTCCGGAGATAGTCGATTCTTCAAAGATCAGCTTCGGCTTATGCGTGCTTCAAGCACGCATGAGGTTCTTTGAGTGTTTGCTCCATCTTTCATATAAACTTCCGCTTGAGAAATGGCAAGATCGGGGCGCAGAAGATAAAGAAAACCATTCAAGACAGATTAAAAAATAATATATGGGATTACTAGTAGAAAAGCCAAAACCGGCCTTTGGCAAAACAAGTGATAGGAATACATCAAGGCGTTTTTTTTTTGGTTGAGAATCCGGCTTTATCGGCAAGCATCGCCGGTGTTGACATCGATATAATCAGAAGATTCAGCACAATTTTGCAAGTGATCTCTTGTGGCCACTAAATAGATGTGGAAACAGGTAAAGTATCGCACGTATGCTTTGGAGACAGCCCAGATATTTGTACAGAAATACCCATGGTATGCCTTGCCTCCGACAATTCANATCGCACGTATGCTTTGGAGACAGCCCAGATATTTGTACAGAAATACCCATGGTATGCCTTGCCTCCGACAATTCACAAAGTCCTAGTCCATGATCCAGACATCCGCCATGCTTTTGTCCCTATTGGTCAGCTATGCGAGGAGGCCCAAGATGCTAGAAACAAGGAATTTAAAAAGTACAGAGGCTTTCCCGGAAGGTGTCTCGAACAAAAACAAATGAAGATTTCCTCGACGTGCTGCTGATATCCTCGGACCCGCTTATTTCTTCACTCAGGCAGATGCCGAAGAAGAAAGCCACGCAGTTTGATAAGGAGGTCCTGGACATGCTTCGGGAACCGGATGTCCGTTGTGCGGTAGGCGACAGCAGCGACGACACTGACAGTGCGAATGAGACTGACGAGTCCCAATGAGAGCTTTTTGTAATTACGGTACTGCCTAATTTTCTGTTTAATTTGAAATAGTTCTTTTCGTTATTACAGTAGCTTTACAAAAACCAACAACAACTTTTAATACCATGTACGAGTACATAGCATTGAGACAATTAAATCTTTTTTTTTTCCTGGATTCAGCATGTTTGGCCCCACTGTGCGGAAAAATAGCATAAACAAGCTTCGCGTGTATTCTGTTTCCTCAGAATTTTAAGCGGTTACTAAAGAGTTTTAATAAAGCAATCTGTTCATAAAAGGTACAGCATTGTCGCTATGGTTTAAAACAGTGTTTTACAGAAGAATAAATGTGGTTAACAGAGGTCTGCTTACATTGATTTTTGTTAACTATGACATTTTTCAACGATCATATTGAGGTTTCAATAACCAAATTTATAAAGTGGTCACAGAATATCGACTTTCGTTTCTGTCCTGTAAAAAATATTTACATTGAAATATTCCACAGTTTTTTTTAAATTAGAGTAGGAACAACTGCTTGCAATGAGACCCATACACTCTAAATTAGAATCAGTGGAAATCCAGTAATTCTCAATGAAATTCAACTACTAGAATCAGTGAAAATGGCTCCACTTAGAATCGGTAGAAAACCACTAATTGTTTTAGTAAAAAAATTTTTTTCACTGATTGAGTAAGTGACAGCCAACTGCGTGCGACGAATTAAATATTGTTTATATTGTTCAATTTAACGTAATCTAATAAAAAAAGTAGATATATTAATTTCGAAGTAACTTTACCGATTGAGCTACCATGACATCGTTGACTACATAGGGGAAAATACATGTATTATACTTCTTTGTCGAACATATGTAGCTTTATGTTGTATGGTCTTTCTTTTTGTTTTTAGTTCAATTAGTGACATTAGTATTATTAAAACAAATAGTTCGGATGAATGCACTCACTGTGCGACATTTAATGCAAACTGAGCGCCATGATGATTACGTGAAAACGAAATGAAAGACGTATCAACGGAATAAAAGATTGAATATTTCTTTTGCCTCGTAAAATTGTGTTATAAAAAACGAAACTCACATCAAAATTTTTTTGTTTAATGGCTTTATTAGTTCATGCGTTATTTCATTTGATGCAACTTGATTAACTAATCCATTGGTCGAAAAATAAATCACAGGCGAACGTTAAATGAAATGTCGGTGAATCAGTGGAAAATGTCACGGAATCAATAANCGGTCGAAAAATAAATCACAGGCGAACGTTAAATGAAATGTCGGTGAATCAGTGGAAAATGTCACGGAATCAATAAGTAAAGAAAACCTGGCGTTTTTTTTCTCCCACTAATTCATCAGTTGATTGAAGTGACTTTCGAATATCGCGTGCTGTTAACTAATTTAAACATTGCAATTTTCACTGATTTAGATTTAGAGTGTATGAGAACCAGGGAGGCCTCGTAACCATACAGAGGCGAAACAGCTGCTTTATACACAAATTACAGCCGCACATGCCAGCAAAATGGCGTCGTTGTTCAGTAACACAGTTCGCTTTAACTGGCTCTACATGATACCCATTTTCTAGTACCTTCTGTTACACACACAACCTGCAAAATGTTCTTGTAAACTGTCATATACATGACAGAAAATCCACAATAATAGCCTAAAAGTAGATATTTAGCAGAGCTTCAGAAAAGTTGGAAATAACTCGAAATTGACCATATCCTGGTGTTTGTCTTTATAGAATGACTTCAAATAAATCTGTTTATTTATTTTCATCCCTTAAAAATATGATGGTTTTCGAACACGGAATCACCGCCAAGGGAGAAGTTAGTTTGGCGTGCAGCGACTAAAAGTCCCGCGACCAAACACACTACCTCGTGTCAGGTCTCAGCTGTGGACCACGGTAAACACGCGTGCCGTCGGGAAATACAAAAAATGTCGCGTTTCAGTGTGAAATCCCACGCCCTCTCGTGCGCGTCCCTGTCTGGTGTCCACTAACGTCGTCATGTTCTGCGCGTTTTTATTTTATTTTACATTTTTTTTTNTCGTGCGCGTCCCTGTCTGGTGTCCACTAACGTCGTCATGTTCTGCGCGTTTTTATTTTATTTTACATTTTTTTTTTTGCGCGAGAGGGAAGTAAAATGTATGGCCGTAAATGTGTACAAGAGGATGACATCGCTTGGCGCAGAGAAAATGTTTTGTTGTTTTTGTGTGGAGGAATGCGTGTCTGCGTCGCCGCGTGCCGGCTGTGCAATTGCCCGTGCTAATTTCATGGCGCCCCGGTTTTGCACGCCGGTCATTGTTTTGTTTAGGAGGGAGCTGTACACAGGCAGGGGAACAGGCGTCTGGTTGCGGTCACAGAACAGGTAAGCACGCAGAAGCGGAATCGTTCGTTTGTGAGCTGCACGTACTGTAAAAAGTGTTTTGTACTTTCNCAGAACAGGTAAGCACGCAGAAGCGGAATCGTTCGTTTGTGAGCTGCACGTACTGTAAAAAGTGTTTTGTACTTTCACAAGGTAAATTCTTGGAAACCACTTGTAGAGAAAACATTTTGTATAACTACAGCAAATTTTTTTTTGTAAAATCTACATATATATATATATATATTCTAATATTTCAAATTATACACTTGTATATCAACTGACATGATTAAAAAGTGAATATTAAATAATATTTTTGTCCTAAAAACAAATTCGAGGAATAAATAAGAGAGATATATAAATATAAAATAACTCACGAAAGGAAGTAAAATAGTTGCACGCTGTCGTCACAGGAATTATATTTCAGTAGATAGAAAATGAGAGTTCTGGCTCAGGTTAAGGTGCCGGATCTCTGATCCGCCCGCCATATTGTTAGGCGCAGCCTGCGGCCATGTTGGTCAGTGCCATCCGCTATATTGGTAGACGTCACAGCCAGGGCTCGATGCCATGTTGGATGACCTTTGGACTTAACCTTGACCTCAAAATTTTCTATTTTCCCGAGAAAAAAAAACCCCTTCTAAATTCTTAGAATTTCTTTCAAAATTTCCCTCCAAATCTGTAAAATTTCCTGCAAATATTTTTTGCCCAAAATTTTTATGAGTCACTCAGTCTAAAAATAGCATGATTTTGTTTCAAGAATGTTCCAGTTCATGCTCTGTAAATCCACCTTGACATCTTGTTTCTAGATGTGACATGCGTGCCAGCATAGCAATGATGTATTCATTATATATATGTGTGGAAATTATTATTTTCTCAAATGTTATAGGCATGGGTACATACCCATGTCTATAATGTCTATATGCGAGGTATGTGNGGAAATTATTATTTTCTCAAATGTTATAGGCATGGGTACATACCCATGTCTATAATGTCTATATGCGAGGTATGTGCTCTAACTCCGGCAGCAGGCATGTTAGCGTGACACTGAAAATAACTTTTCATTGTTTTTATCACTGCAACCAGTGCTGCGAATTTAAAAATAAATAAATCAGAGACAGTATAGGCATGGGTATGAATATTATACCTCAGATCAGGAAGTAGGCATGCAGCCATAAGTAGGTAATAATACTACAAATAAAGCAATTATATTCTGATAAAATTATATTAAAAATTTTTTTGGTTGTACAAGATGATACATACATTCTTGTAGTTAATTTTTCACAAAGTCATTTTCTGTCTGCTCACCATTTCCATGTTGAGGTGCGGTCTTCTGTTTTTTCTATCTTCTTAATACTAGTAGACACTTGCTGTAATTGCATCCTTGTCAAACCAACTGTTTTTTTTTATCTGGAAATCCTATCCAGCGCACGTTGGTTTTTTTTGCATTTGCATTTAAAAACGTTTTCTACAAGATAAGCGTCGACTAATTTCGTAGGCTGTATTTTCGCAATGTAAAAGCCGCCCCGAATAACTTGGCCATCCAGGTCTTCGAGATAGTAGGTACGGGGTTCATAATGTCGAATTAAGACAACTCTGACATGGCATAGTGCTTTCCACACATTAAAAGTGCGTGCCTACATCCTGTGGCGAGCAATACCATTAGCTTCCAGTATTTCGGTATCAACGACACTTTCCAATGACACATTTACCACAGACCAGGAAGTCGGAGCAAGTCCTTGCCTACAAACTGCAGTGATAAATCCTGGCTTTATATATATATTTTTATAAACNAAACTGCAGTGATAAATCCTGGCTTTATATATATATTTTTATAAACATACGATGATTTTTTTTTCATTTAGAGAACCCAAAAGAGAAATAGTATGTAGCATTTATTTTCCAAGCACTTTTAAAAAAGTTTTCTTTATACTTGTACATATGAATGAATAATTGTCAGTAAGCAAGTTATTTTACAAGTAAAATTTATTTAAACAGTTGCTTACTAAAAATATATATTCTTGAACAATACTGCATTTAATATTTTCTTCAGTGATGGTCTTCTTCGGGTGGAAGTCCTGTGTTGTCCTCACCTTTACTGCACGCATGCACGTGGTCCCTTGTACGAGACCTAAAATCAAGTTCATGCATACAGTTCCCCAGATGTTGGCACCGGGGCTACACAACATACACTTACAGNTACGAGACCTAAAATCAAGTTCATGCATACAGTTCCCCAGATGTTGGCACCGGGGCTACACAACATACACTTACAGAGGCAATATGGAGATTTATGTTTTTTTCATGTATAATTTTAAATAAATTGATTTGGAATATCAGAATTTTCAGTTTTTTAAACTTCTCTCGATTGCCTTGCAAGTACATATTACATAGGTGGTTTACAGCGTTATTGACCTGAAAACAACACCTAAGAAAAAGACAATCAAAACAGACAAAGGAACGTGCAGAAAGACGGCAGCCAAAGAAAAAGAGTAAAGTAGATAGATAGAGGAAAAAATAAAAGTTGGTGATAGCATATAAATGAAGAAGTAAAGCAAGTACGATACTACCACCAGTAACTGCAGTGCATATGTGACTGACATGAATACCATTTCACATTCACAACNGCAAGTACGATACTACCACCAGTAACTGCAGTGCATATGTGACTGACATGAATACCATTTCACATTCACAACTTAGGATAAGTGTTGAAACCCTTTAGGAAATAGCTATAAACCCCAGGTCAGATGCTCAAGGTAGTCACATCACATTAAAAAAAAATAAAAAAAATAAAAAAAAAAAAATAATAATAATAATATTCCAGGATATATTGGCGATACACCTGACAAGATAATACCTTGCACGGGCTACATTATGCCACCAGTCATAAGCAACACACATGACAAGACGATGCCTTGCACCGACTACATGGTGCTGCTGGAAAAAATAACTTAAAAGCAATAACATGCAACTATTACAATTCAGACATTTCAATCAATTGTGAGAAAAATATAGATGCAGGAATCAAATAACCTCTGCTTCAACATGTCTGGGGAGAGGCATTTGCATTTCATGATGTTTATCTCACAGAAATAATTAAATTACTCTTTATAACCATGTGGTAGAGTATGCATAGTCATCCATTAATTNTGATGTTTATCTCACAGAAATAATTAAATTACTCTTTATAACCATGTGGTAGAGTATGCATAGTCATCCATTAATTGTCTTTTATCATTCATCCAGGACAATGCTAGCTTATTACTGCGCTCCATATATACCTGATGATGGTGTCATCTGATAGTATTTACATGAACTCATATTTGTGTTTGTTGTAATAATACATTCTTGTAATCTTTAAATGTTAACTTATTTTTATGGTAGATTTCTGGATGCCTTTACNTGTTTGTTGTAATAATACATTCTTGTAATCTTTAAATGTTAACTTATTTTTATGGTAGATTTCTGGATGCCTTTACCCTTTTTGGTAGTTTTGCTGATGCATTTGTAGCTATACAATTTAGTCCTCAGATCAACAAATTCATACATCTTATCCCCACCACACTCACCCTTAAATTGGCCCACTACTTTCTTGTTAGATGGCGAGTAGCATGGGTGAGTGAGGGGATAGGCACTCGTGTCAAATTCCATCTTGAATGCTGGGTCTGAGGCCAAATCCTAGTAAAAGCCNGGTGAGTGAGGGGATAGGCACTCGTGTCAAATTCCATCTTGAATGCTGGGTCTGAGGCCAAATCCTAGTAAAAGCCAATCATCTCGATTTCATAAATAGAGTTGTTGGTGTAATATATGCCAAATTAATATTTTCGTTATACTTCTTCATCATGACATCATACTGGTAGCTATACATCAAGATATTTGATAAGTCTAGTACTGCAAATCGTGCACATATGGGCTTGTCGAACTGAATACTTTTTTGTTGATTTTCAACAATGATAGATTTTCGTCATAAATTAGCCGGTCCTTAAAAGATGGTTTTGCAATCAGTTTTTTAATTCTCTTTTCCTAGCATACAAATTACATTTTTTGCCTCTTCCTTTTTTCCCCATCAACTTCCCAAACGTTGCACTGTTGGCAAGCTTGAAGAAATTTTTGTGAAAGTAATTAGCAGCAGCTTGGNCCCCATCAACTTCCCAAACGTTGCACTGTTGGCAAGCTTGAAGAAATTTTTGTGAAAGTAATTAGCAGCAGCTTGGCACTTTTTGTTATTCATACAAATATAAGGTTTTAACCATGCCTTTTGATTATGTTGCAAAACTCGATGAATCTTCTTTATTTGTAGGCCTTGCACAACAGCTTGTTTCAAATTTACATAGTGCACTATATAATTGTTCTTATCAGCCAGAGTTGTCATTAATTTGGTCTGCTTGGTTCTGGGAGGGTTGGGGNATAGTGCACTATATAATTGTTCTTATCAGCCAGAGTTGTCATTAATTTGGTCTGCTTGGTTCTGGGAGGGTTGGGGCACTAACTGATGGAGAGAAATGGTAAATATTTGTGGTCTTTGTGTAGAATGGCAGGGTACTGTACATCGACNTGGGGCACTAACTGATGGAGAGAAATGGTAAATATTTGTGGTCTTTGTGTAGAATGGCAGGGTACTGTACATCGACATCCAGTATGTAGCCTACATCGCCATTGTCTGACACAGCCATCACACCCAGGTTGGGGCTCACCCATTTAAATTCAGCATATGGAAGGGGTAATGACATCGCCCAACCATATAAATTGTTGGTGTCTACATACTACAGGTATGTTGATGGTTTCTCTGCATCGTGTGTGGTGGAAGTATGTCTGTTATTTGCTATACAATAATGTTTAATACACTGAGCTATGCTACCCCGGATACCATTTCTTACAATTAGCCCCATTTCTTCAGTGCTGAACCATGTGTTAAATTTGATGGCTCCCTGTGTATCCAATTCCAGAGTTAACTGTTTGAAAATGTTCTCTTTCATATCATTTAAGTATGTACATATGTTGCTCGTTGTAGTGAATGTATTCTCTNTAACTGTTTGAAAATGTTCTCTTTCATATCATTTAAGTATGTACATATGTTGCTCGTTGTAGTGAATGTATTCTCTACAATGAGAGTCTTCAAATTACGGTTGAAGGCTATCTCTACCAACACAAAGCCATTTACATCAGGTTCGCCAGTCCCGATGATTACTCTATGATGGCGAGTGCTGCCCTTTGTCGAAATCAGACGAGCGGGAACAGATGGACTTGTTTGTGTGTGAACACGTGGANTAACTGTTTGAAAATGTTCTCTTTCATATCATTTAAGTATGTACATATGTTGCTCGTTGTAGTGAATGTATTCTCTGCAATGAGAGTCTTAAAATTACGGTTGAATGTAATCTCTACCAACACAAAGTAATTTACATCAGGTTCGCCAGTCCCGATGATTACTCTGTGATGGCGAGTGCTGCCCTTTGTCGAAATCAGACGAGCGGGAACAGATGGACTTGTTTGTGTGTGAACACGTGGANGTGATGGCGAGTGCTGCCCTTTGTCGAAATCAGACGAGCGGGAACAGATGGACTTGTTTGTGTGTGAACACGTGGACACTTCCCTGGTGGGGCAGTGGGACCATTACATTTGGCACTGTGCGCCCCCATATTGTCAGATCTGGTTAACTGCCTCCCACATTCATCACATTCTAAAGTTTCCCTTGCTGTGTTCATCCAGCAGCCACGCTCATGTCTTCTTGCAACGTCAGTGTGATTGAAATTCTCTTTGCAGAACTTGCATCTAGTAATTGCCTTCTGCTGGATTTGACCAGTGCAACTTTGTGTATTTTGGCCATGTTGTCCTTGCGCGCAATTGACACCACATACATGTCGCATACATGCTGCTCTTCCCTGAAGGGGTTGGGCCTGCAATTCCTCTCGTGATGGAGTCCATTCGAGTGTTCAGTAAACAATTGATTACAGAACCCGCANAGGGGTTGGGCCTGCAATTCCTCTCGTGATGGAGTCCATTCGAGTGTTCAGTAAACAATTGATTACAGAACCCGCAGTTCAGCACTGTGTAGGCATGGTACTTACCACAGACGAAGAAGTAGAAGGAAAGAAAGATACGAAAGACTTATCGACACCGGATACCTTGCCGTCCATGGTGTGTGCTGTAGGTAGGAACAGTCACCTGCACAGTCACAAAACACATTTAATAATACTGACAAGCAAATATAATGATAGGATAGGATATTGGGACAATGTAGGGGTGGGTAGAAATAAAATATAATATTGAAACATGAAAGTCACACCAAAAGAAGAAAAAAGATGTGTGGTGTACTGGGCTAGCAAGGATAAGCTACACTGCTAGTTAGCATCCTTCGCGCGACTCTTCGATTTGACATTGATTAGTTTTCACCTAGTAAATAAATCACAGAAAAGCACGTAAAAATTCAGTTAAAACAAATACTCACTTCAAAGAAATATATGTCTCACAGTATATGACTGGCACCCCGAAATTGGCTGCAGTCGGTCGACCGGCCACGCACGACTTGGTGGAGGGACTTGCGTACTGGCACAGCAGATCCCTAAGAACATCAAAACCCTTCTTTTCTCAAAATTACAATCAAACCGCCACTAAAATTCTGGTCATATTTGGCTCAAATGGTGTGAATTCAAAATATAAAAAACTCTATAAGCATCAGTGTGTGTGTGTTTGTGTGTGGTCTATCATATTATACATCGCATCGGATATTCAAACCAACACCATTCATCATCATTATCACAAAATCGAAATACCAGTTTCTTTATACTTACAAAAACATAAATAAACTATATTAGAATCTAACCTGTTGTAGTGTAGGGGAATAGCTATTATATTGCATGGCTAGTGGACATACTATGTAATTAAATGCATGGTTGGAACTGAAAAAAAAATCCGGTGGACTGTTAATTTTTTTTTAGTAGTACAACTAAGAAATAATATTACCAGTATATTTAACGTGTATGATGTGGTTGGAAAATACATTTTAGGACGTGTGATATGTTTTTAACATTAACTGGCACGAAAAATATAATACCAGTTTTACTTTGAACATCGTATTCAAGCAGTCTAATTTCTTTTCTATTTGAAATATTTTCCGTCGTTCTACGACATTAAAAAAAAAATTAATTTGTATAGCTTTCCTTTGAAAGTATCTGAAATATTGTATCTTTTATCCATATCATTTTTAATAAGCACAGCACTTCGCAGGGCGAGGTTCGAACCCCGGCATTCTTGCAACAANGCGAGGTTCGAACCCCGGCATTCTTGCAACAAGAGACCGAAAGGCATGTATGGGCATGTCTTCGCATATCGTGAACTAAACGCTCGTTCACTTATTTTTTCCCCTTTAAAAGTACGTGTTTTCTATCCGCGCATCAGTTTAACTAATACGCAACACGCCGTAATTTTTTTTTATGGAGCTGTCAATGCCGCTGGTTGAAGAGCATCGCTTGACTGGTTTCACTAAAGTATTTTTCCGAACACATCTCCAAATACTTGCAATGCATCTTTACATAAGAATGTATATATTTACATGTTCAAACTAATTTTTTTTTAAATACTCAAAGAAACAAGTTGTAGATTAAAAAAAAATTTATTCCTCATAAGATATAGTTGGAAAAATGATGGCCTACACAATGCTATCAATACATTTTGGTCACACACAGAGAAACTTCACAGGTACTGCGATGGTAATTACTAATATGAAATGGACATTTATTAAACATGTTAATTATTTTTCGTTCACAGATATTAATGCCACAGTTTCTTTTTTTCAACACGCAATAACATATTTCCCGATAGCATAAAAAATGTCACGCACATGTAATAAATAAGTGTCAAAAGGTTTTTTTTTTTCAGTTAATTTGACCTTGGTGAGCGATAGTAATTAGTTAAAAGCAAGCACAAAATATTTAATAATATTTCATATTTATGCTAAATGCTCGAACCAGTCGTGAAGAAAGTAGNATTAAAAGCAAGCACAAAATATTTAATAATATTTCATATTTATGCTAAATGCTCGAACCAGTCGTGAAGAAAGTAGGGGAAAAGATCAATGATAGCCTATGCATATATACAAAAGCTAGCGGTAACTTTCAATTGGATACAAACCAGGTACTGTGACGGCAATCGCTAATATAAAGCATGCATCACTCAACGCGACAATTTTTATTCCGTTCACTGTCTGCAATAGTACTTACGAATATAGTATTTCCAACACGATACATCTTGCTTATAATAGGCTAAGAAAAAAAGATTGCTTTTTCAAAAAAGTGCTCGTAAGCTTTGGTAAGCAACAGTAATAAATTAAGACGATTATACACATAGTTTATTTACACGAGAAAAAAAGAAGCTCTCGCATCGAAAACATATTTTCAAAAGTGCTCACAATTATTGTAGGNTAGTTTATTTACACGAGAAAAAAAGAAGCTCTCGCATCGAAAACATATTTTCAAAAGTGCTCACAATTATTGTAGGTATGTAATATATTAAAAAATAAAAGTAGTGGTATCTGTTTACTGATGCTGATAATAATTTGCTTGTAAATGCACGCAGGTCCTACAGTATTTCATCGCTCCCCGTCAAGAATAAGTTAAGAAATGCACACAAAAAGTTTCGATTTGCAGTCGTCGGAAGTACTCATCGTTTAAAATAATAATAAATTAGGTTATGCGTACGAATAATATTTTATGAAGTGCATCCTTACTCAGCAATTGAAACATAGTTTATCCAAAATTTGCTTACAAGTATTGTGCAGCTGTAAAAAAGGTTTGAAACTTAAATCTTTACAAGTACTATTAAACAGTAACACTTTTTGACATACCTGAACGAGTTTTAACTCGAAGCTGCAAGTACGGAAGAGTAATTCACGAAAACACTGCGACGACTAGGCGGTGAAATGTTGACAACAAGAAGGTACGTTGATGATCAGACGTCAAGCGCAGATATCAAAGTGGGCCTAGGCAACCAGCGTCATCCTTTTTATATGTTGAGTGAGAACTGGCACACCTTGCTCCGTGTCTGAAGGGCGCGGAATGGTGGGCGTGGCCAGGTACTGTATTATTTTAATAATGGTCGGTGCTCTCTCACCAAATATGGCTGTGCTAGAATGTACAGAGCCGTTATTGGCTGGCTATGCTCGTCCTCAGTTCTCCTGCCTGCAGTTGTTTTTAACCCATGTGCGGGAGAAACACGCAGGTCACTGGCTCGGCATGGCCTCAATAAGTCACCATACTGTCGCAGACAGTTCCGTGTTTAGTTGTAAAAATATCTTTCTGACTGCCTGATAAAGTTTTTGCCCGAGGGCTTCCATTAGGCTGTCGAACAGATCCGGGGGAAAATAATTTCACCTCACCGTTGCACCGCTCAGAGATTTTCAACTTGCCGAGCATATTATGAACAAAATATACATGTGATTGATTTAAAACTTCCTTTGCAGGGGTTGGCTGCTGCATGGCGTGACGACAGTTCCTGTTGGTTCAGCTACTGTCTGGAAAGTTGTTATCTATGCTGTTAAGTTTGAATAGAAGAATTACTGCTGTAAGACCATACTTTGTGAGGAACTTAAGGGGGTAGTTATCCTTCCATCTGAATTTTTTTTTGCAAATCTTAATAATCAAGTTTTACGACCTAATATTAAAAATTAAAACTTCTGATGACAGAGAACTGCTTAGCAAAATTTTTTAAGGTGTTTATGTTTTCAGTTATACCGCATTTTTCCTTGCAGCACTTAAATTATTAAATAATGAGGCAATGTTTGATTACAGTCACATATGTGAAATGAATCGTGTAAGAAAATAATATGACTTTGCCTTGACAAGCTTTGTTTTTAAATATATAATCTGGAAATTAAGTTATGGATAAATTAATTTATGGATAAATCATATGGCGGTGATACTCCCCCTTTAAAGGTGCTCTGCATGGAATATGCCCGGTATATATAATTTACTCCATGTACAGGAGTACATGCATACAGTTTGCGAATCAATTCGGTGGTGGGAGGGGTTCTAGGAAATTCCCCCTCATAAAATTATTTTCCTGGCTCATGCAGGAAAAATTATTTCCCTGCCAGGGAAAATTATTTCCTCCGTGAAAAGTTGTAATGCATAATGTCGGATACGAATAATCATTCCCACTTACAAATTATAAAAATTAAGCTTGATGGCTGCTTCGTATGGAAATACTTGGCTGGTAAATACACAAGGTCACAGACGACTAAGATATACTGACTGTCAGAACTTAGGTTTTCTGTGTAGCACAAAATTTCGTGTTGCCTTTGGTGTACTTCGTTTCACACCAGCCACAGATTGGAGACATAACAAACCAGTTTGTCATTAACCTTTAAGCTAGTACATATTTCCGCCACTATATATATCAGCCAATTTCCTGGAAAACGCAAATCTGCTAAAGTCACATGTTCACAAAAAAAGTTTCAATCGCACTATGCATGTATATGGCTCCAGCTCTACTGTTTGGTTTTATACTGTAGCTCTAATAAAGGACTGCGTAAGTTACAGGGTCCCTTTGAGCAAATTTGTACTTTTCAACAGCATTTAAATTTTTGTAGTTTAAATGCGCCCAGCCTGAGAAGCTTGATTGTGTGGTGCAATCAGGCGGTGGGACATGTTACCGAAGCTAGGCAGATGTATAGTTTGGTGGATACCTAGGCTCTGGAAACGGTCTCCTGTTTAAAGTTTAGGTATCATGTACAGGAAGGTGGTCGTGCAGAGAGCTGGACATGTTTCGGAAAACATGTGGCACCAGTCAATGAACAAGTAACTTTTGCTCGAGTAGGTAGGTAGGTAGGTAGGGCTTAACTATCGCCGTCAGCGATGTCATTAGAGATGGAGTAAGTTGCTCAGAGAAGCAGGAACCGATAGGAATCTACCATGGCCTGCGTAAAGAACCATCCCAGCATTCCCCAGGAGAGATTTCGGGAAACCATGGAAAATCGAAGTCAGGATGACTGGACCGGGATTCGAACCC
>NQII01000452.1:872641-904884 GCA_002778355.1 Clitarchus hookeri | reverse complement strand
ACTTGATTGGAACAACCAATAAGCAAACGACAGTGTCTCGAGTGTATAAAGGAACGCTAGGTCTAGACTGCCGCCAAGTGAATCCGCGAAATACTCGCGGCTCTAGACATGCCACGATGCAAAAACTATGCGATCTAACATTTTTTACGTAATAAAACAGTATTAATAAGTAGGGCCAACGGTTTTTCGCGGAAAGACATATGCACAGACAATAAACTTCAACTTCTTATGTGCACACTCGCAAATTCACTTTAGCTATTGGCCGCGTGCCTGCATGGGAAGGCATTTTATACTGGACTGGGCCAATACTGAACGCCCGCGATTGCCTGAAAGGCACCCCAGACACTCGAGAGTTGAAATCATCGGATCACGGAACATTTTCTGAACTAACGTGTTTAGCAGTAGGGTACAGCTAGTCGTGGAAGCTTACCGTGAAAAGCAGGTTCTTATTATTCATGTCTACAAGTTGAACGGTGTTTCGCACAAGTATAAAATAACGAATATTTAGGTGAGCAGAGCCCTTATTAGGAAGTGTGCCGAGAAGGCACACGCGTCATTTAGGACGGAGCCTCGCTAACGGAGGAGGATCTCACACGAGCGAGACGACGTGTCTGCCCGAGGCTAAGATGAGTAGCGCAGGCGGACGTGAATGCTAGCAGCCGACGTTCCAGGGGCAAATGGCTGCCTCGCGCGGGGGAGGTTAGAAGGGGGGTAATGGCTCGGCGATAAAGCTGTACTACGAGCATCACGCCGTCCCGAAGAGATGATGCACGCGATGCTCCATCCAGGCTCCGAACAACACCACGGCTGGAGACCCGCTAATGGAGGGCCCATCAGCGCCCGGCGGGTCGATACGCGCGTGCGCCAACCTACCACGTCAAGGCCGAGCAGCGGAGAACCGAGCTGTTGGTTGTCACTGGGCAGGGCGAGTTATTTCACTTCCCCTTCCACACGTCGATCACCTCGGGCGAAAATATATCTACTTCTACTGCTACTACCACTACTGCCGATATCGTCAATGCTACTGCTACAACTGCTACTAAAGGTTGTTCACGGTGAACTGAGCACTTTCGGAAGCCCTGCCTAAGATCTACTTGTATGCACATAGCGTATTCTTCCACCATACGTTACATTTACACTGCCGTGAGCCTGAACACTTTATTCACGCATTGGTAAAGTTAAACTGTAAAATTGTTATTTTACAGATTTGCAAATTATTTCACTTAGACCTACTTATATGCAGGAGTCATTGGGAAACAAACTAGACTACACATCCCTTCGTGTACTAAGGCTTCAGTTAATTGTTCATTGGCTTATGCTCCAGTTTAATCGCAGACCAGGTTAGACGGTAGTGACTGACCCTACAGTTCAACTACGTGCTCACAAAACGGGAAGTTGGGATAAAATAAATAAAATATTAATTTCAATAACTTCGGTCAAAACACGACCGAATCCCGTGCTACCTGGTGTGGTGTTAAACTAGCGCATCAGCCAATGAACAACTTCCTGAGGCTCGAGTACATAAACGACTGCTGTGGAGTCTAGCTTGTTACCATATGAATCCGCGAAATTACAGTCTCTCTTATTATAATTTTAAAGAAAAATATTTTCACCGACGTTATTGAAATTAATATTTTATTTATTTTATCCCAACTTCCCGTTTTGTGAGCACGTAGTTGAACTGTAAGGTCAGTCACTAATAATCTCCGACCATGGGTCAAAGTCTGGTGGTTGTTGATAGAGCTTGACTACAGCTTACTGAAGAATACGGAGGTGAGACAGCTGCTTATAACCCTGTCACACACGCCAGAGAAATAGCGTCATGGGGTAACAACATTTTTTTAACGCCATTCGCCAGTCGGCGCCAGGTAACCTGTTCGCCAGCCAGCCAATAGAGAACCTCTCGCAGCATGCGGTAGCCAACCGAACACAAGGCCCATTCCCAGAGCCACGCGGAGCCGATCAGGGACTGGGCATGCCTACATAGAAGGAATACACCATGCTATTTAGTCTTTTATGTATTTATCTACTCTGCGGTGTTAACACAATTAGTGAATGAAGATACTGCAATAAAGTGGTTCTGAGCTCACGACGAACGTAGGATGTCCCGTCAAATGCTGGCTTTTTTGTCCTAACAGTGTGGCATAAAACTTTTACGACTTTGCACAGCAATTCCGCTTAAACACAAGATTGAAAACAGGTGCTGAATTTTGCCAGTTGACATTGATATTTCAATTAATTGCTCATGCGTAAATATTAATTACGGCTAACAATTTTTCATAAAAAAAAATTTATTGAAATATTTTTTGTAGAATATTGATTATACTCACCCTATTCACTGTCTATTAGTGTGTGGTCAAATATATTTCTTTTTCTTGTCTAGTTGACGCAACAGTTATTGAAACGGTTGCTTTACGGCGTACGGCGTATCACGAGAGTGACAGCCGTGCCACATAATACGTAAGTATAAATAAGTTAAATTACCTGGTGTTTCCTTCGACTTGAGCGTACCTATTCGCTGACCGCGCGAGGATTTAGAACGGGACTTGTGTTTCATAGGGACACCCGAATTTCGCGAAAAGATTTCCACGCGTACTAGGTTTTAATACCTTACAGGTATATCGGTAGTTTTCAATTGTTTATTGGTCGCGTGTCTTCGTGATAAAATATTTTCTTACTCGGCTGGCCTATCAGAATTAGGTTACTTTATGTAGTGTGCACCTGTGATTCGCGAACAGATACCCAAGACGCTGAACACGTAAATCATCCAATCAAGAAAGTGGATCTGAGTGTAACGAAATACGACTTTTGACGAAAATCGGGCGCCTAGGCAACTGCGTGATGCGGAAGACTCACTATTGGCTGGGCTCCCGGCTGGCGAGTAAAGTTGCCAAAACTCTGCGTGCCCAATGGCGTTCCGACATGTTCCTGGCCACTGTCGTTTTGCTGGCGCGTGCTGCTGGAGTTCGCGGTGCAAGCGACTGTTTCGCATATGCAAACGCTGTCCATGATAAACTGAGCACTTCTGGAAGCCCTGCTTAAGATCTACTTGTATGCCCATTATGTATTATCCGCCATATGTAAAATTAACATCGTCACGGGTTTGATCTTTATTCATGCTTTGGTATAGTGAAGCTGTGAAGTTATTGGTAAAGTAACTATTGTACAAATATGCTTACATGCATGCAAAATAAACAGAAAGCAAATAAAATATTTTCAGTATTCACAAACGTTTAACTGGCACATCTAATTCAACGTTAAAGGACGGGACTACTTTCCCTCCGGGACTACTTTCACTGGGCACACGCCACACTGTGCGCCCGTTAAAATGTATGCAGATAGGGGTAGTGACATTTTTCAAAGGTTATTTTCAAAACAGCACACATTACTGTGAATAGCATTTATTTTTAAGTATTCTGAGACCACTTAGTTTGCGCGCGAGTGCTTAAATCACGGGAGCCGCGATGATGTTGTGGTCAGGTCAATCAGTTTCCTTCCACAACTGCGAACAGTGCTTGATTCCCGGCGGGGCCAAACTTGAACTTCCTGCATTAGTGATACATACGTTACTGAAGACTAGAC
The DNA here is from genome assembly GCA_002778355.1 of Clitarchus hookeri. NCBI lineage: Eukaryota > Metazoa > Arthropoda > Insecta > Phasmatodea > Phasmatidae > Clitarchus > Clitarchus hookeri. The sequence goes on along the minus strand of NQII01000452.1, from coordinate 901,302 downwards.
TCTACAGTCTTATGTACAAATATGTCAATAGCAACTAAATAGCTAAAGTTATATAAAAGATTATGTTTGGAATTCTAGTTTTGTAAAGCCTAGCCTGATGCCACATCATTCCGCAAAATACTGGGGCTCTGTCAATCACTCCTTGCTGTAGATGAACAACCATCAATCACGCTACAAATTTAACCCCAAAACTTGCAATTTAAAAAGTGTTGGGAATGTTAGAGTAAATACTTGAAAAACTAGAACTCATAAAAAAAAGGCATCAGGTTGTACACTGAAAGTACAAAATGCTTCTGCTGTTATGAACTTGCATATCTTCTTGATTTCGGCGTACACATGGTGACCCCAGGATACTATAGTTATTTTTAACTGAATATCGGGTGCCGATTGTTAGAAAATTTATTTCGTAAATACTGCACTGCACTATATTTTATCTATAAGCAGTAATTAGAAGCACAGGATATCATTAAATGAGAAAAATAAATATTTTAGACGAATAATGGCAAATTAAAGTAGCGAATTAATAAGTACATACGTATTGTTGTGATCTTGTGTTCATAGTCACTGATCGTGAAAAACACGATTTCCAGGCTTCGTGGAATTTTTAACTGACGAGTGGTATGCAACTAGTTGTTTATATAGGGCAATGTGGGGCAAGAGCCCGCCCTTAAGAAAATAATAGTCGATTATGTCTGTTGCAATAATGTATTTCACATAAAACCACATGTATATGCATTATGTATGATTATATACACCAACTGCAATTTCAATTCGTTTGTGAGAACTTACAATACGAATAGAACACATGACTGCATATTAAGAAATTTGCCCCACATGTAGGGCAAGAATCCTATTACAATGGGGTAAGGGTTCTGTTGGTATATATTACATTTGAAAAAACAGTTTCCCATATAATCAGTACAGGGTTCCTCCCACCATGATATGCATTCGTTGCACGTAATCCAGTCCGCAGATGAAGGCTCTTCGTACATTGCGCCAGATCCACCACAGAAATAGTTCACTTTACCAGAGCTTGCAATATCTTTCTCGCCATTTAAAGTCAATTTGCGTTTTGCTCCAACTACTTTGGTCTTCAAGCTTACTGATTTTGATGTTACGGTCGTTTTATTTTGGTTAGGCCTATTTTTTATTTCACTTTGTAATGACAGAATTTTAGTATATGGCGACGATGTGAGTATTTGAGACCGTTTTGGATACCTTCGCCTCTTCTGTGGATGGCTAGATTTGGGAAGGGCCTTATTATTAATGGCGAAACAGAACACTTCACAGTAGTGGACACATTCTTAAGACAAGTATTGGATGAGACGTCAGTATACCTACCTGTATAAAACAATTTACAAACATTTTCATGGCCACTTTCAGTAGGCCTAACCGGAACGTTTGTGACAGTGGTTTCCTGAAATTTTGAAATGTGCTGTGAAGTAGAAGCAAGCTGTTCGTCTGCACTCATACGATTAGTACTGTCACACCAACAGGAGACGATTGATTGCCATTATTATTTGGGAGAGGCCTGCCAGTAATTTCAGATGGAAAACAGTCAACTTTAGAAAAAAATATCGGGGTACATTGGCAGTATGCCATATGTCTGAAAGCCTTAGGCTGCAATTCCAATCGTAGCTACCTTTTCATAAGCCAGTAGAAACACATGAGCAATCATAAATGGCGTTTTGCATCTACCAGGATGTACTGACATCCATTTACTACATTCATTTGCATAATCCGCTTTCAGTTTGGTGTTCTATTTCCCAAAAATCTGTTAGAATAACAGATTCTGTTTTATCACTTTTGTCGTAGAAAACTGTCACCAACAAACTACTTCTAGGCTGATAATTTTGATTTAATCAATATCTTTGCTTCTTTCTGTAAATCACGGTATTTGATTTTACTTATAATATAACATGCATATAACTTTTATTTCTGTCAAACAATCAAACTGTATATGTTCTGCGCATATTGAAAAAATGCTTAAAAGGTTTTAATAATGTTTGGTTTTGTGGGGCGAGAGTCCGCATAATCGTTAGTGCGGAATATTGCCCCAGTAAACGTGCCACCACAAACAGCAAACATGTAATTCGCCAACTTCATTTCACAATCGCATGATTGAAATTACACCCTCTTTTGAATACAAGCAAAAAACATACCTGTTACGAAAATGTACATATTCTTCCACAAAATTAATTTGTTGCAGTTCTGCGGGCACTTCTTTAACGCAAAAAAATTACATTGAACGGCACTCCAAACAGATAGTTGAGACCGCACTTTCATTAATGGTGGCAGCTGGCAACCAGCCGTGTCCAGTACGTAGCAAGCATTTCAAAAATTCCCTATATGAACGTGGATGCTATCTAACGGCGACTGCGAGAACTACGACGTCGTAGGACTCCTGCCCCATGCGGACTCTTACCCCTTATTACCCTACGTATTGACAGTTGTGGATCTTTGGCATTGTTGCGCTTATTTTATTGGTAATATATAGGGACATTTTCGCGAAAAGATCCTCGAACAGGCATGAATTCAATGGCCTGCGTGCTTGCTTACAGAATTTATTTCGCTGTTATCCGCATCTTTGTGAGAAGACAATTTCTGACTTAACTTGGCTAATAAAAGCTGGGCTACTTTGAAACTGAACGTCTATATTTCGTGTGGTCAGTCATTTACTGCACGTGAAAATTAAAATAATCATATCAGACACGTGCGTTTGAGCTCAAGTGTTTTGAAATAAAGCCAGTCGTGATATATTTTCACGAAAATCAAATGTCCCTAGAAATGTATTATCAGATGACATTTCCGGACTAACTACTGTGCGTTTACTGGGGGTACTTTTCTGCCAAATATGTTGTGGTTTCATTTTGGGCATGTCGTTTATAAATATCCTCTATACACCTGTACAAGAACTAGAACGACTTTTAAAGTTACCTCGATGTTTCGAACTTAAGACAGCTTAGGAAAGCAAGAGAGAGGAAGGCAGGCACAGGTAGGAGATACCTACACACTGCAAACATTTTTTTTGGTAATCATCCTAAACTGTAATGGAAGTTTCTAACCCTTACACTGTATGGAAATAATACCACGTGTCAGACTGCAAATATAGGAATGTTGAGCACCGTTATTATACAAGGTTGGGGGCTTTCCTACGCATTTGACTGTTTCGTGAGCGAATGCAGGAACGGTACCATCGATGAATGCGAAAATAGTTTACCATTCGCACTTTCTCACTATTCGTATACATTACAATAATCACACCTCAGCAGTTTTTCTTTCGCTAGAGCGGGATGGCTGCTTGAAAACAGTTTCCGTCTGTATATAACTGAGCCATTCAGAATTCGGTAACTTCGGCTCGCAACCTTTGTGATTCACGAGCAAAAAATGAATTTACACTTACCAAATAATATTGCAATCAATCAAGAGAACCACACGACCATACACTGCTTTGAATTACAACTTTTTTCAAAATTTTTACGCGAATTATCACTTCGCCTAGATATACATCGTATTTCATCGTGTGACATGAAGACGTTTGAGTTTATTTCATAATCAAACTATGCCTTTATTTAATTAGATAAACCTTGTAAGACTTCGAAAAAAACAGCAGTTAAGACTTGGCATCTGAAAAATTTAAACAATAACGTCGTGAGAAGTACAATATAAAGAAAGTCCCATTTCTAAAAGATTCATCAAGAGAATAAATAACAGCAGCTCGAAATGTGGAAGCCAGGGAGCTTAGACAGAAATACTGGGCGGTTTTGCGAAACGGTACTTTGAGAGTATAATAATGTAACACACAATAAAAGTTGAGAAAAGCTAGATAAAAAATGTTTTTGGAAAGAGCATAACGTAAATAACACGTGTTCACAAACATGCAATGGTTAAGCAATAAGTGTAAACTCCAAACAAATATTTAGCACTTTCCAAAACTCCATTCCGTTAAAAAAAATATAGCCTACACTCAATAAGCTACGCTTGGCATATTATGTCCAAAAATGCAGCATAATAGAGCCTATCATTTACCTATTAAATCAGGAGTAAAGATTTCATCGCACGTCATTTGTTCCTTTTTCTTATGTGTCTGAAACCAGAACGTGCACATTTTCTTTCAGTTCGCTTAACTAAACCAAATCTCCCGCCATTTTCCCCTTTGCCCCTAGTTCCTCTCCAAAAAAATGCGCGGTAAAGTTTTACTCTGGCAAGGAGCTCAGAGTAATTACGCTGGAGTTTTCGGACAGGTTTTACGACCCGAAGGCCGGCACACCCTCCATCCTCCAACACTGCATCTATACTCCGACGAGTAAGACAGGGCACCATACTTTCTCCTCTTCTTTCTTGAGACCTTTTCTTTATGCCTTGCCGGTCGGTATTGTACCAGTTTTCTTAGTTCAGCCAGTCTTCCCTCCACTCTCGAATCAAGAGTATTCCGACCCCAGTTACGAAACATTTACCCGCGTACCCAGTCATGGACAGTAAGAATCTTGCTCNCGAATCAAGAGTATTCCGACCCCAGTTACGAAACATTTACCCGCGTACCCAGTCATGGACAGTAAGAATCTTGCTCTTCACGGCACTTAATTATAGTCCTGAAGTCTCTTTCCAATCATAGTAGCAAAAGAAATGAAAAATCACTTCGGACATACCTACGTATTGCAGTACTGCGTCGCCAAGGAAAACAACAGATGATGGAATTAAAAAAAATCACACACGAGAACAAGTCGAGATTATTTGCTGTCAACAAATATCTAAAAACCCGAGAGAAAAAAAAAACGTTAGTTTGCGTGATGACGGCGGGAACAGATGCCAGTTCCCGAAACCTCGCTACTGGTTCGCCAAGAAAACTGCGCGTGTTTTGTGCTGCTTTCGCTGCGTCATCAGGTTGTAAGCTCACATACTCGTATTCGTCTCAGTGTTGGTCTGTATTGTCTTCGTTGGGTCGTCAAGAGATTTGTGCATGTATTTGTACCTATTGTCATGACTTTTTTTGCTCGTCCGTTTGTTGCTCGTCCTGTTTTGTTTCCATTAGTTTGGTATAACTCTTGACTGCACTCCTTATGGGAATATTTTATTGTTTTTAAAATACACGTTGACAACAGCTAGCCTTGGTTTGTTCTCGTGTGTGTTATTTAATATCATCATCTGCGTTTTCCTTGGCGACACAAGTCTGTAATGGCGCATGCACGATGTATTTTTTCTTTTAAATCATTTTCTCTCATTGCAAACCATATTTAAATAACATATCTTAGTGAAGAACTTTTGCCATATCTTACGAAGTATTTCAGCTTTCTTCACATTCTCCAGATTCAATAAGAAGACCTCTTCAAGCTGCAATTTCTTGTAGTTTCCTAAATGTGCAGTCTACTTACGGTTTCTTCACACTTTTCGAATCAAACCTTCGAAAAATCACCCCATGTATGACGTAATTGCTTGTTCCCTAAATATGTCCGGTTTCACAAGCATTTTATAGTTGTGTTAACATTAAAATATCTCACTTTTGTATAAATTAAATTATACTTATATTTAATTTATAAACTATAATATTTCAGTTATAATTAATATGAATAAAAATAGGGAGAAAATAGGTGTGTTGGTTGTACCTAGTAAGAAGAAGTTCCTATGAAAAATGACATTACACTGAGTGTGCACGAATCGGGTGCGTGTCCCTTTGGTGTAATTTTCTAGACTTGGTTAAGCTTTGTTTGCCCCAGGCGGAGGGATATCCTGTAAGTGTAACTTCAGCAGGGCTTAAGAGAAGTTTGGAAGTAACTGTGAATGGACTATATCTTCTGCTTCCCAACAGTCAGTTTTCACGTGTAATTTTGGAACACCGCCAAGAGCGAGTACAGCGTGCACTCTAAGTGTTTTGTAAGAACTGATAAGAGTAAGCTAACTGGCAGGCAGAGTAACATTTTGGATAGGCCACCGAACAATGTGCAAAGCTCCAGCAGAAAACGTTTTATTTAAAAACCGTCCAACATGCCTGAGTGTGGTTTGCTTACGAATAACATTTAAGAAACGTTAATTCTCTGTATATATTTTTCAGTTCCTCCATTTNGCCTGAGTGTGGTTTGCTTACGAATAACATTTAAGAAACGTTAATTCTCTGTATATATTTTTCAGTTCCTCCATTTCTCTCTAAAGCATGTTTTTGTGATAGTGAAAATGGCTCAAACGGGTGTTTTCACGTTCATGTTTAGGTATGAACATTCCGGTACAAAACATTTAAAAAGGATTAGGGACGTGCATCAAACCTTTATTATTATTACGTCATCAAATCGTAGGGTCTCCGCTGAAAGTCTCACAGAGGCGCGTTATCGACGGCTAGACTGCACGCCAGTTCAGTGCTTTGCGCGTAGAGGCGATGAGAGAGTTGATGCGCATGTCTCGGTCGCCCCTGGCGCTCCCATGCTTTTAGGCCTCAGACGTGCAAAATTCCTTCAACCAGGCGGGTACCTTATGGGCATGCAGCTGGGGATGAAAGCTACCGCCGACAGAGTGCAGCACGACACGGCCTTGGAGGAGCCGCGGAGGGCAATGCAGCGGCGCCCAAGGCCAGGGTGACGCCGGTACAGCCTTATAAGGTTGGTCCTGGCCCACAGGTCTGCGTCCTACATTCGGAGCCACAACAAACCGATACTCGCCGTTTTTACCATCTCAACCGTGGGCGTCTGTGCTCTAACGGCTGTTTACTCTCTCCTCAACGATTCTTGCTGTTGGGGTAGGCGCTGAGTAGTTGATACAGTATCTGGTTTTGTGTGGAACAATTTTTAATATTATTAAAACCTTTATCAACCAGTTTAAAACTAAATTTCATTATTTACAACATACCAAAAACTTAAAAATTAAATCTCGATGGTAAACTTTGCGATGGTGAATTTCAAAAGCATATTTACGATCTAAATTTAAAGATAACAATTAAAGGGCAATTTGTAACCCTTTTTGATTAGCATAAAATGAAGTTATATATTGAAGTTACAAACTTGAGTATAATTAGCTATTTATATTCTGCAATGAAGTAATTTATTATTTTAATGAAGCTATTTATATTAATGCGACAATAAGAAAATAATGTAAACTTTTAAATGCATTTTTTGAGTTTATTCAATTAAATATATTTTAGTTTCAAACTAGTCGATAAAGGTTTTAATAATAAGAAAAATGTTCCGTATCAAACCAGATATCAACGAATAACTAAGAAAACACACGACGATGAAAACGAAAACACTACGCAAGTGAACAAAACAGTACAAAAACAATATCAGTGGACACAGCTGAACAATGAAAACTAAAAACACACACAAAAACCACAATGAAACACGTCAGGAAAAAGTATTCCTTGTCAGATTTTGATAAACCAACAGAGAGGACACAGTAAGACAAAAAAAAAAAAAAACCCATTAATAATTACAATTCTTCACGACGTTTCGGGGCCGGGAATCTGTCCCCTTCTACACTACTTAGGGGTTAGGCTTCCTAAATACTTTCTAAAATTTCCTGTTACTCTACCGTGAGTTATATTATTAAATTTTTGACATAGTATTTGGTTTCAAAAATTATCTAATTTTATCCCTCTTAGTTATTCCTAGAAACATGGATATTTCGCGAATTCATTTGAGGACAAATTAAACTTCAACCACGTGTAGATTGGAGTTTCTGCTTGTATTGGAACACTGTTTGTTAAGCACGGCCCCGGCCCCTTCCAGCCAATAACGAACCTGCTAGGAAAACAAGTGCCGGATCCCGCGCTGGAGTTTAACTCGAAAATCCTATGAGCAGCCGAGGCTCGAGTACATAGAGGATTGTGCAGTCTAGCTTGCTGCCGAATGAATCCACGAAATTTCCGGCTCTCTAGTTATCCCCTTGGATCCGCCCCTGAATCGTGCACTCGTTGTCCACATACGCCAGACAAATGTAATCACTNGTCTCTAGTTATCCCCTTGGATCCGCCCCTGAATCGTGCACTCGTTGTCCACATACGCCAGACAAATGTAATCACTGGTCAGCAAAATGGCGGAACGTTGTTCACCAACCAGCTACTGGACACTGACTTGGCAGACGCAGATAGGGCATTAGCAAATATACCATAATTAGGGACATGCAAATTTTGTTTTATAATTTGGCGGCACAATATACTTCAAACACTCGTACTTTTATATTTTTTCTGCCATTGGGCCACAGTCTATTTGAACGCCCCGGACGACTTTGATCATATAAGAAACAAGTAACTACAAAAAAGTTTAATCAAGTACAACCAATACAAGATTAAGTGAGTCCTTCCTGAGCCAAAATCCAGTAAGAAACGACAGCGACTCATACATACATACATACATACATACGAATGTGGGTCCTGCAGGTCTCTAACCATTACGTACATTAACCAATAATACCCAAGTCTCTTTTCCACAGCTTCGCGCATCCAATGGGAGACAGATTACGCTTACATCAAAGCAACCACTACACCATTTCCCTTCTGAATACCTACTAAGGTTTATTTTATTCAGTATGGGGAGAAAACGTAATTTCTTATGGGATAATTTGGCATAAGGAACATTTCCGCCGCAAAATGAGCTCGTCCCAAAGAGGCCACTTTTAAGCTGGCGGTAAATGGAAAAATTATATTTATTGTATGTAAATAACTGTCTTTGGTAGGAATTTTGATATATACTTACCCCTGCCAAGATATTAAGTATAAACTTAATTTTGTAACTATTTTTCAGGTTCTTCAACAAATATTTACAAGCGTAAATGGTAAAGTTACGATTGTGTTTGACATTGAACTTTCGTAAACAAGCACGTGTAAGTAAAAACAAAAGTTTACAAATCTAAGGGTAAATTTTTTGATTCTTCTTTCACATATAAATTAAATTACTGTGTATTGAAACGTTTTTCTAAACCCGGTTTTACGAAATTTTTATTTAAAAAAAAAACGTGTTAACATATTTCCTCAAATTTTTACTCTGCTGCGAAAAAAAAACCTTTACATTTTATGTATGCANGATTCTTCTTTCACATATAAATTAAATTACTGTGTATTGAAACGTTTTTCTAAACCCGGTTTTACGAAATTTTTATTAAAAAAAAAAAAACGTGTTAACATATTTCCTCAAATTTTTACTCTGCTGCGAAAAAAAAAACCTTTACATTTTATGTATGCAGGTATTAACACAATACAAATGGTAAGATTTTTTAAATATTATATTATATATTAAGTTTTTGGAAGTTGCATTTATTCCGTCTGTTTACGTACAATACGGAGAAAGTTCGGCACACATGCAGCACTATTGTTACTTGGCGGAGAAAGTTTTTCCTTTGTCGAACATTTAGCATTGAGCGTCTTAACACGAATAAAATAAATCTGGATATTAACTATGATGTGGTTACAGCCTGGAACGGTTTACAAACCATCCACAAGGGGAAATCACTGGTTGCAAAGCCTCGCAGCGAACAGTTCCGGCCAAACTAAACCTCCCCGTGCTCGATGCACAAGCTTGTGTACAGTGGGTGTGAATGGGGCGAGAGGCAGATATTGCTCCCCTCGCAGCTGGAGGGCCGTGGGTTGTTTACGGCAGTGCAGACGTGGCGTCGAGACACGGTCGTGTATAAGTAGAGGCTGACGGATATGGATTCCGGGCCAATAAAATAAGGCTAAACCTACGTCCATTGTGCCGGGGTGCATCACTACACGGTGCCCCTAACTGCTATAAGGTATATTACGAGCGCCGCTGTGACGGCATGAAAAAAGAGAACAATAAGCTCTACTGACACCACGGCCATGTATAGCCGACGTGCTACTGCTCGCTAACAGCTGTTTAATGAGCGAGTGCGTGTGTGGGGAAAAAACGGCGGTAAAAAAGGGGGATATAGAAGGTATCTCCCCCCCCCCCTCCAACGACACAGTTTGACGAACGAGATGGGCTTTTCTGGCGCCCACTTCTACCACCCACTTCGTTCCGCATACAAAATGTCCTATGTGCATCTGAACTATAATAGTATAGTTAGTCCTCGGAAATTATTTTCGCAAACACTCGACGCAGCCTGCATTGCAGGGGCCGCGGTTGTCGTAGTGGCTAGAGCACTCGCCTCCAACGAAGACAAACCGGGTTCGATTCCTGGCACTGGCGGGATCACTCCCAGATTTTCGCATGTGGGAATCGTGCCGGACGGCGGGATTTCTTGGGGGACCTCCCATTCCCCCCGTTTTTGCATTCCGCGCTGCTCCATTCCCACCTCGCTTCACTCTCACCGGCCCTTAAGGTTTACTTTCGCTAAACAACGGTTTATTGGTTTGGTTAAGTTAGTTATATTGATAATCTAACGGCCGATTTAACTTTGCATGTTTAAATGCACTATTCAATATTTTCCGTACATTGAAACTATATTTTTACGGAAATACAGTTCAAAACAGATTTACACAAAAATAATCTCCCTAAATAGAAAATATGATACCTTTTCCGTCAGCCACAAAGCGTTCTTTGTGCTACAATAAGCTAATTGATGGTTACTGCAACAAATACAACTTCCACATTACTTACAATGTGAGTTTAAAAAGTACACAAACAGTCCGTCTAGATAACATTACTTCAAAATCTGCACCACAGTGAGAAACATGTCAATATAACGTTTTCACAGTTTCAAGTGTGTATTGAAAGCTCTGCCGGAGAATGTCAGTGTCCTACTTTTATGATTTGAGATGTGACAACATTTTAAATAATGAAACATTTAAAAGGAGCCCTTTGCAAGTTCTGTGAATTTTATAGAAGTTGTGTTACTGACCACGGATATGTTTTCGTGAAGTTACATAATTATTTCCGTAAATTTGTGGAATTGATTTTATCACCATAAATGAAGCATTCATAAATTTAGGAAAAAGTGTAAATAATTTTTGCTGGTACGTTTCCGTTTTTCCACGAGAATTTTTTAAACAGCGTAGGGTGTTTATCGTTGTGTATCCTCGTGGTTGAGCTGTTGAGCTGAGAGATTTGGGTGGCTCTTAACAACGAGGTCTTGGGAGCCAATGACGGTGAAATGAGGTAAGGATGGAGCAGTGCCGGAATGCAAGGGTTGGGGAAACGGGAGATCCCCGAGGGAACCCGCCAACCAGTGGCATCGTCCAGCATGATTCCCACTTGCGAAAATCCTGGAGTGACCCGGCCGGAGGTTGAACCCTGTTCATCTTGGTGGGAGGCGAGCAGTCTAACCGCTCAGCAACCGCGGCCCCATATTGGTTATGTCTCCGGTATAAAAGAGAAAAACTTTCGATCAAACACTAACCGACAATGAATAGAGTAAATGTTCTGATCAAAATATTTTTAAAACTGTTGCTTATTTATTAAGAATAGTTAACTAAAAATTATTTATAAATGAGTAATAATAAAAAGAGAAAGGGGGGCATACAGAGCCTTTTTACAACCTTGTGTTCATACGACATCGCTGTACGAAGTAAAAAAAATTTGCGTTGCACGATTAGGACACAGAATAGATTAGTAGAGAGAGGCGAAAAGGCTTGGCGGTACCTTTCGTGTGAACGTATCCATCCTCCGATTGGCTGAGTGAGGCTCTGGGAATGGGCGTTGTGCCTGACAACTGCACGCTATGCGAAGCGTTCCCTATTGGCTGGACTGCCGCCTGGCGAGTAGGTTACCAGGTGCGAGCGACATGTTGCTGGTCAGTGACGCCATTTTGCTGGCGCGTGCGGCTGGAGTTCATGGTTTAAGTGGTTGTTTGACACGCTCGCTGCCTACCAGGCCTGCAGCACAGAACGTACATGGGGAATCAATGCCAAAGAAATTATTTCTCAGTGCATCAGTTTTAAAGACAACCCAATCAAACAAAATGTATTCTACGTGCCATTTCTTAAAAAATACTGGTACGTCAAGATATCTTGTAAACATTTAATGTTTAATTTTTTTTTTGCAAAAAATTGCTATCAATAATTTAGATTTTAAAAAAATACTGGAAAAATGTTTTCGAAAATTTCTTAAAGTGCCAGTTCTCTCTCAGAAAGACACGATAATTTTGTTTAAAACAATAACTTTAAAACTGATACATTGAGAAGGAATTGCTTTAACATTGATTTCTCCATTTAAGGTGGCCGCCTGGTTGAAGGAATTTTGCACGCCGGAGGCCTAAAAGCGTTGGAGCGCTAGGGGCGAACGAGACACCCGCATCAACTCTCTCATCGCCTCTACGAGCAAAGCACTGAACTGGCGTTGGTCTTGCCGTCGATAACGCGCCTTTATGAGACTGTCAGCGGAGACCCTACAATTTTATGACGTAATAATAATAAAGGTTTGATGCACGTCCCTATTCCTTTTTTAATGTTTTGTACAGGAATGTTCATACTTAAAAATGACCTTGAAAACACCCGCTTCAGCCTTCCTCACTATCACAAAACATGCTTTAGAGAGGAACTGACATGGAGGAACTGACAAACGTATTAAGACGCGTAACGTTTCTTAAATGCTATACGTAAGCCGACCTCACTCAGACACGATGGGCGGTGTTTTAATAAAATGTTTTCTGCTGGAGCTATGTGCACCGTTCGGCGGCCTACCCAGGTGGCCACCTTAAACTCCGTTACTGCGGGCTTGGCAGGCAACACCCTTAATACTCTGTAGTTATGACATAAACAGGAAAACCATTTTACTTCTGTGTACTCGCCTATTCTGCGACTTCGGCAAGCACGTGCTTCAGGGAAAGTTCTTGGCAGTGGTTCCCAAAGAAGAAAAGAATATTTAAATTCGCAGTCATTAAACTGGTTTGCGCGGCATATCCTGGAACATGGCCAGCGCGACGTGTCACGTAGCTCTCGGCGGGAAGAATCTGCCGGCCGTCGCGTGCGTCCGAGCGGGTTAAGGCTCCCGTCTAGCTGGAGCTTTCTCCCGCGCTTGTTGGCGAGAGGCGCGGGGGCGATATGGGCGACACCACCACGCGCATCAAGGGCGCTGTCGCCGCTAAGCGCAAGGCTCTGAACTGGCTTGCAATCTTCTCGTCGCACTGCGTGCACCTATGGGACTTTCAGCAGTGACCCTGTTGTTTTATTGGCGGGAAGTCTGTAGGAAGGTTCAATGCAGGCCCTTGAGTAGTTTTGTATTTATCTGAAGCTTCTATTTTGAGATACACCACTTTGAAAAAAATACGTTTTTAGCCATTCTGGAGCGTTCTGAAATGGTGTTTCTAATGTGCGTGACATCTTGAATGTACTCAATAGCCCTCGTCAGAAGTGTGTTTTCTTTTCGTAGATCAGCACATTAGACGCATATTTAATAGTTTAGTAGATAAACGTATCTGTAAAACACCTTGCAACGCAATAAAAGCAAGAGTTAGATACTTTCTGTGCAATGGTACTTACCTACAACCAAACACAACAATATCCATAACCATTGCCAACGCACAAGCGCATATCACGATGGCGAATTTTCAATTTCTTGTGCAAGAAGCNCAATAGCCCTCGTCAGAAGTGTGTTTTCTTTTCGTAGATCAGCACATTAGACGCATATTTAATAGTTTAGTAGATACACGTATCTGTAAAACACCTTGCAACGCAATAAAAGCAAGAGTTAGATACTTTCTGCGCAATGGTACTTACCTACAACCAAACATAACAATATCCATAACCATTGCCAACGCACAAGCGCATATCACGATGGCGAATTTTCAATTTCTTGTGCAAGAAGCNCAACAATATCCATAACCATTGCCAACGCACAAGCGCATATCACGATGGCGAATTTTCAATTTCTTGTGCAAGAAGCTGTGCGTAGCCAATCAGAGTTCACTCTTACTACCACACACGTCAAATTCACTTCCACGATGGTTATGTTGGTTGTGGTACGACCTTAAGAGAGAAGGAAAAGGAAAAACCGGACGCTCGAGCGACACGTTCGTGGAATGTGGAAATTGTAAGAGCGAGGGGATCGTGTTGCCGGGAGCACNAAATTGTAAGAGCGAGGGGATCGTGTTGCCGGGAGCACGCGACCTTCCACACCCATATCGAGGTGGCCGAGGTCATCTCGCCCAAGTAGTCAAATTATTACTCTGCCGCTGGATGCTTGTTGGAATTCAAATGGCAACGGCCATGTATTTTTTTTATTCATCGCCCGGAAAACATCCACGTGATTATTGACACGGTTGTCTTCCAGGTATGACTCAAGTTCAACGGCGAAAATCACGCTTCCTGTTGAAACGTAATCCCAACTGGTTTTTAGTAAGAAAACTGGTCCCGTATACAGATCACATATTATATCCACACTTTATACAAGTTCAAATACCCCAATAAAACGCAATAACGGCAGTGCTGCCGAAGTCACATGACGACGCCTGAATTAAAAAGTTTTATTACGTTTGCCGTAGTCTTACTGCGTCAGGATACTTTTAAACACATTGGCGACACATCAACGGACTGGCAGCTACAAAACGTTTTGTGTAAATTCACCCCACTACATAAATTTCGTGTTGATTGCAGCATTTTTTGCAGTAGTTTCTGGGAACTTTAAATTATCGTGAATCCAATTACATGCAATCTTTGATCTCACAGTCTTCTAAAAACTCAAAACCACGCTGGCTACAGGCGCATTGTTCGAAGTAATGATTTCCATATTTCACTGCTTTCACGGGTGAAATAGGTTCTTCGTAGCCATTTTTTTTGTCTTGTGTAAGTCGGCAAGTCACTGTNGCGCATTGTTCGAAGTAATGATTTCCATATTTCACTGCTTTCACGGGTGAAATAGGTTCTTCGTAGCCATTTTTTTTTGTCTTGTGTAAGTCGGCAAGTCACTGAGTAGATCATCATTAGAGTACCAGAAATTTCGCGGTTTCATTTGAGGACGCGCTAGACATCAAACATTTGCATATTTGACATTTTCTTTTTAACTGTATTGCTGTTTGTAAACCACGCCCTGGACGAATTTGAACCAATAAGTAACACGCAAGGAAAAAGAGGGCCGAGTCCCGTTTCACCTGGTCTCGGATAAAACTGGAGCAACAGCCAATGGACAACTAACTGAGGCTGGAGTACACAAACGATTGTGCATTCTAGCTTGTTGCCAAATGAATCCGCGAAATTCCCGAGTCTCTACTCGTCATCTTCCAGTTGCCTCGCTACGACCACAGAGTAAGTAGGTCAATATAAGTGATACAGCGTGGCTATTCATACCACGTACGCTTCTCAACTACGCGAGGCTCTGGCTGTCGCAGGAGCCGTGGTGGCTGAGCGGTCAGACTGCTCGCTTCCCACCAGAGTGAACCGGGCTTCATTAACGGGCTAGGCCACTCCCGGATTTTCGCATGTGGGAATCGTGCCGGACGATGCCGCTGGTCGGCGGGTTTTCTCGGGGCTCTCCAGTTTCCCCCACCCTTTCATTCCGGCGCTGATACACACTCACCTCGATCACCCTCCTCGGCTCTCAAGACGTCGCTTAAATATCTCCATTCACTCTGGTTGTCACATGGGTCTCGTTGTAAGCAGTCGTGTCTATTCTAATTAATAAAACTACGAAACATTTTAATGCACTTTTTTTCAGAACAGAAATGAAAGTCAGCGTTTTGTTGCAAATTTATAAATTTGGTTATTGAAACATGAATGTGGTTCGCTACCTAATCAGCGCCTGAGGACTAACTTGTCAGGTGGCAAACACAGCTAAAATGATTGTTTTTCAGCGCGTAATAGATGATCAGACATTAAGGGGCTTCCCTAATAACATTTTTTAAACGTCTCGAGATCATGTAAGGAAGCATTGCGATGACAATGGAAAATTAATACAGCACAGCATTGGCGCTATAGTTTAAAACACTCTTTTTACAGAAGAATAAACATAGTAAACTGAGTGTTTTATCTACGAATAGCGTCAATGTTGTGATGTATTAAAACCCTATAGTCACCACTTAAAATACTGAGGAAACAGAACACACGCGAATCTTGTTCATGCTATTTTACATCGCCATCGCAATAATTTTTTACAGCCGGACGTTACCTTGAAGCATTAAAAAAAATGTTACTAGGGAGGCCCCTTAACGTCTGATCAGGTATTACACGCTGAAAAAAAAAATCATTTAAGCAGTGTTTGCCGCGTGACAAGTTAGCCCCCAGGCGCTGATTAGCAAACGGCGTTCCCTCACGTTGCTGGTGCGTGTGACCGGAGATGGCGATACACGCGGATGTTTCTCTTCTGTATCGTTAAGTTTTCCGTGCGGCGACTGGCCCGCGGGCGTGCGGCCTACTCCGGTTCAAGTCTGCCGCCCCACTTCGAGCTATCTAGGGCGTGCAGCGAACATTTCTCGCGGGCATGCGTGCGCCTGTGTTGTTGCATTCGCCTTTTTTCTCTTGCGGGATGTCGCATTGGGTGGGTGAGCAGGAGTAACCATAGCGGCACATTTATGGCCTCCGGACCACGGGATCTCGGCGGAAGAAAGCGGGACATCATGGCGAATGGGAGACCCGCCCTTCCCCCGATATCGGCTGGAGTCCCGTTTTATCCCGTTACAACCACAGTGGCACAGCAAAAATAACAGAAGGGAAGTATTTTATCTCTTGTCATTAGAGACATCGCGGAAAAGACAACTGATTTCTAGATTTAAATGTACTGTTTCTTTTGTTATTGGTTTTCTTATGTGAGAAATTTTCTTATAACGCTACCTACGACAGTGAGAACTTTGGTACTATAGTTCTTAGAAATACACACATTTTTCGGGAAAGGATTTTATTTTTAATTGTATTTCTGAACAATTTTCACGTTTAATACTCAGTGTAGACTTTTGTTTACGTGTTGCACATGACATATATTTTGACCAGTACTGTACAATTTGTGGCTTGGTGACCAACGATCTTCTCTGGGGATAACTGATTCTTAAATAGTGCTTCTGCTCTACGTTATGTTTGGTTGGTATTAATATCACCGAACACAAAGCCTGCAGGTTATTGGTTGTGATAATGGAACAATTCCTTTGCCAGCTTAACCCATTCACGTGCAACGTTCACGATCGTGGACACGTTGCACGTGAATGGCATTTATGACCAACACTGTACACAGAAAGACGTCAGTGCCCAGTTTTCCTGTATGGCTAATCTGATTTGTGGAATTTTCTACACCTCTTCAACATGAGTGGTTAACGCCGATATTATCGAGCACGCATGTTCACTGGTTGCAAGACAAGCGCTGAGCACAAGTATAGCGCATACCTAAAAAATACNGATATTATCGAGCACGCATGTTCACTGGTTGCAAGACAAGCGCTGAGCACAAGTATAGCGCATACCTAAAAAATACATAATTGCAACACTTGAACTCAGAAATTGACGTGTGACCGAACGGATTAAGTATTTCACGTCTCAAAAATTGCTTATTTTAAACACTAGATACCATAAATTACGTGGGAATGAAAGCTTGCCTGCAAATCACAGTCGTTTAGTATCGGAGAATTCTATTACTGATTGGTCAGGCCAAGTAAGGGAGCGTTTTCTCACAAAGAGACACGGCTAATAACCGAAGGAAAGCGGTGGAAGTGCGAGTAGGATACTGAAGCCTACCCTGCGCGTGAATTGTGTGTCTCTGACAATACTGGACATTTGGGAATCGTATGCGAAAAGTTCAACTGCGCTAAATAAGCATCATCCAGTCATAAGAGCAGAAAGAAAGTACATACGGTGTTTTGGATAATATATCGGCACTTAAGTATTTTCACGATTCTCTACTGTCTCTGCATGTCGTGAGGTCCAGGTATGTGTGTCAGCAAAATGGCCACATCTGCAGCGGTATGGCGGGATATCGTTCGCCAATCAGCGCCTGGGGAATCTTTAACAGAACGCACGTGATGCACTTCAGAATTCTGTAATTTCGTTTAGTATCTATGGAAGGCGACTTCTTTCTCCGCACGTCGTGGCAGCGCCACCTCCGCTATCGTGCCAGACCTACAGTTGAAGTATTTGTTTCGTGACGACCTTCGCTGCACTGACGCGTGGTTGTTCAAACACCGCCAGCTTGCGTCCTGTGATAGTCTCATTGTGACAATGATACCGGAAAGAGTCTCATGGTAATATCTCTCTTCCCTCTCCCAACCCCCATTTTTATTGCTCATTCCAGCCAGAAGCTCTTCATTCACGTATAAATCACAAAATAAAGTATGGAACAGCCCACAGTTCTTTCTTTATGAAATCTACGTCTTCATTTACTCCGTTAGAGCATTGTCATCAACAACAGATCATCCTCCACACACATTATCGCTAGTAGACTACCTCTAAGCTGCTAAATGGTCATGTCTAAACGGGTTTACGTTAGCAGCGCCACTGACTACATATGTTACCTCATGTGAAGGAGCCCTAAAACTGGGTTCGACGTCTAGTCAGGTAAATAAAGAATTTTTTGTAAGAAGGTCGTCGATTGGCCGCACAGAAAAAAAGAGTTTAGTGGTAGCCATAAAATATTTTATGAATATTGACCCCACCAAAATGTTTTGTAGTGAGCACAAAATATTTTGTAATCATCACAAAAACGTACTAGTCANGATAGTCTCATTGTGACAATGATACCGGAAAGAGTCTCATGGTAATATCTCTCTTCCCTCTCCCAACCCCCATTTTAATTGCTCATTCCAGCCAGAAGTTCTTCATTCACGTATAAATCACAAAATAAATTATGGAACAGCCCACAGTTCTTTCTTTCTGAAATCTACGTCTTCATTTACTCCGTTAGAGCATTGTCATCAACAACAGATCATCCTCCACACACATTATCGCTAGTAGACTACCTCTAAGCTGCTAAATGGTCATGTCTAAACGGGTTTACGTTAGCAGCGCCACTGACTACATATGTTACCTCATGTGAAGGAGCCCTAAAACTGGGTTCTACGTCTAGTCAGGTAAATAAAGAATTTTTTGTAAGAAGGTCGTCGATATTTTGTGAATATTGACCCCACCAAAATGTTTTGTAGTGAGCACAAAATATTTTGTAATCATCACAAAAACGTACTAGTCAGAAAAAATACATTTTGTAGTCAGCATACAAGTTTAGTAGGGACAGAAAACAATTTTGTGTTCACCACAAAATATTTTCTTGGGTTAAATATTCACACAGTCTTTTGTGGCTACCACTAAACTTGTTTTTTTTTTCAGTGAGGTGAATTTTTTTCGAGGTACTCCCGTTTTCCCAATCATAGCATTCCGTTGCTGCTACGTCTTCACTCGCTGTATACTCATCGGGACTAAAGACTTCACAAGCTGTTCTGATAACTGGCAGAAGAGCTGCAACAGTTGCCGGCGGGGATTTGCAGGCAGAGGCGATCTCTTGACAGTGCTGTACAGCCATGGCACATGCCTCATGAACCTATCACCACTGAGCTATGAAACTTCTACGCAAACAGATACGACATAAACGTCACAGTTACAACGTTATTTCAGTTATTACGGACGGCCCATAGCAAGGAATTATCCCAGCAGTCGGCTGGCATAATTCCGGTAAAACCACGGAAAGTAGAAATCATGGCTTGGTCGGGAGTCGAACACGAATCATCCAGAACGCGAGTCTTCTTTGTTAACTACTGTGTCTCCTGTACAATACTAGTAAAAATAATTCGGGCGAGAGTAGGAGAGACAAATTTCGTAAATCATTTTCAAGAAAATCTATACTCCGTACGAACGCACATTTGAGTCACTTGTGCAACTGCATCAAAGTTTGTAAGACACGCCCTTCATAGGCTGTTCACGGTTATTTAAAACTTTTCTGAAGCCCTGCTAAAGTTTACATCCAGGATATTCCTCCGCCTCATGAACACAAAGCTTAACCAAGTGTGTAGAGAATTACAACACAGGGACGACACACCGGATTCGTGCGAACTCAATTTAATATTATTTCGCATAAGAACTACTTCCTTCTAGACGTCATCTACACACATAATATCTCCCTATTTTTGTTCATATTAAGTATAAATTACATATTAAAATTTGTAGGTAGAATTTAAATAAAAGTTTAATTTAATAAAAAGTTAGGTACTTTAATGTTAACATTCGCATAAAACGCCTGTTATACAAGGCATACTTAGGAAACAACTAAACAACCCATACATGGGGTGATTTTTCAAAGTTTTGATTCAAAAAGCGCGAAGAAACCGCGAATAGACTATACCTACCTCAATTCAAGTTGCCTGCTCTGAGGTTAAACTGGCCTCTCTTTGGAGCAGCGGACTATGGACAAACAGCTGAGATTCGTGTCTACAGAGGACTGTGTAGTGTGGTTTACAGGTTATACTCTATACGCGGATTTCCCCCCCGTTTGTAGACGTGGGTTTAAATCACACGTTTATTCACATAAACTAACGATGGCTGGGTGAAACTAGGATGCCAACTAGTAGCCCGAAAATTGATCACAAACCAACAGGAATAATAAAGGACACTGTAAAACCGAGAAATTTTTTTTACCGTTATATCTTCGAAACCACTTTTGCGTCTTGCAANGAATAATAAAGGACACTGTAAAACCGAGAAATTTTTTTTACCGTTATATCTTCGAAACCACTTTTGCGTCTTGCAATTTTTTTTGGCGTTATGATACACTTTAGACACGGTTAAATTGTTTGCAGACAAATAAATATCGATGAGTGTCAGNAATTTTTTTTGGCGTTATGATACACTTTAGACACGGTTAAATTGTTTGCAGACAAATAAATATCGATGAGTGTCAGAGTTTCAGACTTGTAATTGGTCCAGTGGAATGAGGTTAAGCTTCACATACTTACTGATATGGAAGCCAACAAACAGAGCCAGTGAGTGATTACCGACGGAAAATTCGACTGGTTGTTAAATTCCAGTAAAGCGTATACATGCCTGGCTTATTTTTTTTATTGTTGGCAGTCATTTTTGTGTGAAGATATAAACCTATTTCGCTTCGCCATATTAAGAGAAAGGCAAACAAAATATTTGTATGTATATGGCCAAAAATATATTTAGTTGCCAAAAAAAAAAAAATACTTTGTTGAATAAAGAAAACTTGAAAATCAACGAAATTAATGCCGTTCTTCTAACAAAATACATGTTTGAATAAAAGAAACCTCTTGGTTGAGCCAAAATAATTAGACTGTCAACAAAATATTTCTTTGTCCACTCATTTGATTGCCTTTGTTTGAAAATACACCTCGAGAGTTCGTTTGCATTTGTTTGTGACAGTTAGGATAGTAGGAGTGTTTGGTAGTGCATCTATTGATGCTTAGTAATGGTATAAACATTCTATTAAAACAAGTTCAACAGGAAACTAAAAAGTAAGGCTGTAAAACTTCAAATATTTATTTGCGGACTTTGCCAAGTATTTGAAACGTATTTATTTAAAAACATTTTAACTTAAGCTGTTGTCACTTTAGCTGAGGTTACTAGGTTGTAGCGCTTGGGAGCAGATAACCTAGGTTCTGACCTCGGTCGGGATTCCAATTTTTTATATTAACCGAAACTTTTTAATGTAGGACAAGAAACTATTTCTTTGCCACCATACAACCAATTTATTTGGTTGCGCCAAAAAATTTTTTTCTCAGTGAATTCAGATTCACCTACTTTAATAATGAACGTTTATGATTCATATGCAAAAAATTCAGCAACGTCAAACCTGCTTCTTCCGAGAATAAAGAGCGCAAGACGCTATAGTATTTCGGAAAATATGTCCTCACAAAATATTTTCGCTATTTTTCACTGTTTGTACCGATAAGAAACAGAAAATTTACTACGAGGAAATCTGAGAATCAGTCAAAATTTCCCGCATTAGAACATTATATCGAGGTTTTTTTTTATTTGTTCGTCCTGTGCACAGTGATTTATCAAAATCTTAGAAAATAGGTTCATATATAGGAAATGCCTCTAATCGGAATGAAAAAAACTGCCATGATGAAATCCATCTCGGTGCATTTAACTGTAATCACATCCATGACGTCGCCAAAGTGCGTATAGTATGCGACTGCATGACCTTACATGCTCGATTTCCTGGTTGCTGTTGGCCACGGAATGTAAATGTAAACATGTATTTTATGGCGCATAAATTATTAGGCTTTAAATAACTGCCTGGTTCCAGTCTGGTCCAGGGGTTAGAGAAACGGCTGGGTTTAAAAGCTGACCAGCTTTCACTTGGTGCGTTTTCACTTACATTTTAAAGCTGCTTACCAGCGGTAGGATAAAGATTTGCGTTATGTAAAAGTAGTAAATATATGTGCAATGTGCAATAAAGGTTATTCTAAAGAGTTACTTAATTATATTGCACAGATAAAAAACCAGTTATATTTTAACTGTCGATTGTTACACTGAATGTTAAGTTGCCGATCATTAAGGGCGCTGCCTACCTCGAGGTGGTTAGTGCGTTTGAGGCCTTCCAGCTATAAGGTCATATAAGCTACACGCGAAACTCGACCTACGTTGCTGAGAACAGGAAGCTAATGATGAATAATTTTTCACATTTTCTGCCAATTTCTGTATTTCTTTCTCCTGTATTTTTCGTTATTAAAGGTTTGCCATTCTGTCCTTACATATGCTGTACTTAAGTTTTAATTCTTAAAATTTTACTAATCAAAAATACGTATCTAACAATATAGCGTGCACATAACAAATACGGTAATATATATGCAGTGTTACATCTTCGTAACTTTGATAATCAGTTGAATTATAAGAATACACANATAACAAATACGGTAATATATATGCAGTGTTACATCTTCGTAACTTTGATAATCAGTTGAATTATAAGAATACACACTGAAGCATACTGCACTCATATTATTCGATTTAATCCTTTCATTCCTACACTAATTGATTATTTTTTGTGTTTTGAAATTTATAAATTGTTTGATGCGTGCTGCACTTGTCTCGTTATAACAACCAGTAAGCTATGATCTTTGTGCTCGGTGATAAGTGATATNATAACAAATACGGTAATATATATGCAGTGTTACATCTTCGTAACTTTGATAATCAGTTGAATTATAAGAATACACAATGAAGCATACTGCACTCATATTATTCGATTTAATCCTTTCATTCCTACACTAATTGATTATTTTTTGTGTTTTGAAATTTATAAATAGTTTGATGCGTGCTGCACTTGTCTCGTTATAACAACCAGTAAGCTATGATCTTTGTGCTCGGTGATAAGTGATATGAACCAGTCATAACGTAGCACACTAACAGCATGGTTTAGGAATCAGTTACCTACAGGTAAGGCCATTGGCCACTGAGAATCGCAGAGTACAGTACCGGTCAAATATAAGCTTCTTGTGTAACATGTGTGTACAATAAGCATGAAACGGTTAAGTAAGAGAAAAGGAAATAAGACATGTAAAGTATTTTATTTTTAACTAATATCAAGAAAATAACACTTTTATGTTATATGTGAGCATAGGATTAGGTTCATATGCAAAGTTGTAAGTTATATTTGTGTACCTTTGTACCAAGTTACACATTCCATTTTAAAAATGTGAATATTTTTTTTTTGTCTTCCAATCTTGCTTGGCCTACTAATTAATACATCTGCGAGGTAGTTTTTTGTCACACAACCACACGACATCATTACTCAAGTATAACTGTATTCTAACCGTAACCAAATTTTAACAGCATCTGTGCACGTCAAATAGCAAACTGAAATCATGAGTGGCAATTTTAACTCGAATGTACATATCAGTCCCATGACAGCGTCGTGTTCACAGTCGGTAGGGGCGACTCGTGGCCGCTGCGACGGCGCGAATGTCGCTCTTACCGGCGACGCGGCAGAGGACCGGAGAGGCAGCCAGACGAGGCTCGTAGTCTCGGCCGTGAAAGTAACTCGTCTACTCGTCTCCTCCATCTGGACGGCAGTCCTTGGACGTCCTTATACAGCCACCGGGCGAGCCTTATTCAGCCCGGCCAGGGTCGACCACCGGCGTCGCCGTCAGGGGTTGCCGCAGGTGTCGACAACGGACACGCGTCTGCCTGTTGCTGTCCCCACACTTCCTGTGTCTCCGCGATCCACGGTAAGCACACGCAGACCAAGTGGCGTGCCGGTTCCATTGATGTGGCAATGCCTATTCCCGTATTGACTGCGTGGACCTCTGCGAGTGAGTGAAGAGATTTGGGCGGCTCTTATAGAGGTCTTGAGAGCCGATCAGGGTGAAGCGAGGTTGGTATGGAGCAGCGCCGGAATGCAAGGCTGGGGAAAACGGGAGATCTCCAAGAAAACCCGCCCACCAGCGGCAGGGAATCGAACCCGGTTCTCCTTGGCGGGAGGCGAATAATCTAACCACTACAACACCACGGCTCCACGAAGCTCTGGGAACGGGCTTTTCATCTCACTGGCCACTGCATGCCGCAAGGGGATCCCTATTGTTTGGGTTGCCTGCCAGCAAGTATGTCACCGGGCGCAGATTGGCGAATGGCGTTCCATGGTGATGCTGGCCAGTGACGACATTTTGTTGGCGTGTGCGACTGGAGCTTACGGAATAAGAAGCGGTTCCAACTTTGTATAATCAAATCCTCTGTGGTCAAACTAGAGGTAATTCTGGTTTACCGGTTGTCCCCCAAATCTAAGCCCAGTCCTCACTCGAGCGCACTGAGCCGTGTTTGTGCTAAGAGTATGCCGCCATGCTTAATTTCTAGTGAAAGAAGGACTCGCGGTGTTCGCGTTAGGTATGTATGCTTAAATTCATAGGTTTTTCAAATTAGATTCTGTTCGGCCCAGCATGGCAGATTTCAAAAACGCAAGTTCCCGGCGTTACCCTGCGATACCAAAGAGCCGATTTAGCTTTTTGTTTGTGGGAGTTTAAAGTAAAAGTAGAAAGTCAGTGCTCCTGGTATAACCTTTCAATAGGTATCGGCCACCAGGAGGGGAGGTTTGGAGAGGAAAGTGCCGGTTCCACCGGGAACTTGTATCCACCGCTGACGGTCTGGTCCGCCTAGTAAGAGGACTCGTTCACGAAGCGTGTTCGTAGAGGTTGGATAGTCCTCGGCGCCATCAAGATGGCGCGTGCAGGTGAAACCCCGTGCGTTGTTGTTGACAGGTGATGTGGTATCTATGCCAACCCACCGCGATTGGAAAGGGCGTATTTCTTTCTATCGGACTGCGTTAAACTGCAGCTGATTCTTTATATTCTGGTGATAGACATTATCTGATATGGGATGCAATCATTCCTGGCCGGTACACCACCGCAGAAACAATGCTCTGATGCTAACTAAAGGTGACACAGATGGGATATTGGAATGTATGAGTAATTATAGTACAGTCGCGGTTTATTCACACTTTTAGAATCAAACCTTTGAGAAATCACCCCTCGTATGACGTGTTTGGCTGTTTCCTAAATATGTAGCATATCACAGGCGTGTTATACTTGTGTTAACATAGAAGTACCTTATTTTTGGTTAAATTGATACGAATAAAAACAGGGAGAATAAAGGTTGTGTTGGTAATGCCTGGTATGAAATAGTTCTTATGCAAAATGTTATTATACCGAGTGCGCACGAATGCGGTGCGCTGTCCCTTTGGTGTAATTTTCTAGACTCGGGTAAGCTTTGTTTGCATGGGGCGGAGGAATATCCTGGAAATATAACTTTAGAAGGGCTTCAGAAAAAGTGTGAATAACCGTGAATGGCCTATGTATGTAGTGGCCTGTTGTGCGTAATGTTGTGTTACAGATCTGAAAGGTAATACTTCTGCAATACCCAAAGGGATCAGACGCAGGAGGAGAGTTCAGATTCGCGTGAATCCGCCACTCCACGAACACCGTTACTTGTTGGTGTCTGTATTCGCAGTTACCAACGCCCTCTTGGTTAACACGCTTGCCCTACAACCGCCATTACCGGCCGGCTCTCAGCCAACATAGAGACAAGTTAACGTGTTATTTCGTACGTAACATTGTATAGGTTCGCAATCCATTATTTTAATTTGAGAAGTTTTCACTCTCAGCGCTGCTGTCGTAATGTTGAGGCCGTGTTTCAATTGTCCCAGAGAGCGCTCTCGCATACTCTCGCTCTCGCTCTCGCGACCTCATCATTTTGAGTCAGAGAGAAGGCTCTCTGGAAGTCTCAATTCAATTCTGTTGAGAGAACGCTAAAGAGAGAGAGAGAGAGAGAGAGACAGAGAGAGAGAGGGAACAAAGTTGTGTACTCGCTGGCGCTCTCGCGCACCCGTGACCAACCATCATATTTGTTTACATTGTTTCAGTGTTAGGATAAGGTTATAGTAGATTTCTGGGCGAAAAACCACTTGAACAATGTCAACTGTTTTAGTCAACAAAATAACTTACGTATTACGTACTTATAAAAATATAAATAAGGATTTCTGACAAAGTCTTCTATTTCTTGTCACTTTTCTGCAACATGACGGTATACATAAAACAAAATAATAATAGTATTTATGAGCAAACAATTATTCCGGTAGTGCTAATAATTATTTGTGAATTTTTTGAGAATATATAAATAACTTTTAATAGCAATGACCATGATTTTGGCTTAGCATGATTTCAAAACTTTTGGGATCAGTTGTCTGCGTGACGTCAGAGAGAAAAGAGATAATGGTTGTTTCAGTTTCATAGAGCGAGAGTGTGAGAAAACGCGAAGCAGTGCTCTCGCCAAGTTGCGAGAAAGTTTTCACTCTCAACGTTATAACACAGGCCATATCAACCAGAGAAGCAAACAAACACTACATTTAGTATAACTATTATAGAGTATGATTACTTAGCTTTATCTGCTCTCTCGAAAGAGTATCCAGGTGATGTAGTGGTTAGACTACTTGCCTCCCACCTAGGCGAACGGGGTTTGATTCCCGGCGGGTCGCTCCCGGATTTTCGCATGGGGGAATCGTGCCTGACGATGTAGCTGGTCGGCGGGTTTTCTCGGTGATCTCCCGTTCTCCGCGCTCTTTCATTCCGGCGCTGCCCCATACTCACTTCTCTTCACCCTCTTCGGCTCCCAAGATCTCGATGTTAAGAGTCGTCCAAATATCTTCACTCACTCGAAAGAGTTATTTTTCTTTAAATTGAGACACTCCCCAAGTCGCAAATATTTGCACGAAAACTGCTAGCGACGTAATATTACAACGCGAGTGTTTTTAAAGTTCGCTGACGAAGTAATATAATGGCAAACTCCTTTTAAATCTAAGTACTCAAGAGTGTTGAAACCGCGAAAAAATTGCCTCTGTGACATCGGCCACCGTCGCATGATCGCAGCCAGGCCGTCAGCGAGTTCGTTTCTGCTCCTCTGGGAGAGATCCCTGTTACGACGGACCGGTTCCCATAGGCGAGCTCCTATCCCCGCTGTTTCCGAGAACCTCTGTCGGGAGCCGCACTACACATAAAAAATACCCTCGACCAACTGCTCCAGTTTTCAAGGCAGGGTTCACATTAGGTTCGTTCCACTCAGCTGCCCAAGCTGCACAAACTGGCACAAACTCCTCAAATCTGCACAAAGCTGCACAGCACAGTGCGTCTCTCAGGCGGATGTGATGTCACGACTCTTGCGCTGTTTCTCTTCGTCAGTCGGGGCCGCGGTAGTGCATTGGTCAGACTACTCACCTCCCAACAAGGCAAACCGGGTTCGATTTCTTGCTGGATCGCTCCTGGATTTTCGCATGTGGGACTCATGCCAGACGATGCAGGTGGTCGGCGGGTTTTCTCGGGGATCTCCCATTTCCCCCACCCTCTCATTCCGGCGCTGCTTCATACTCACCTTGCTTCACCCTGATCAGCTCTCAAGACCTCGATGTTAAGAGCCGCCTAAATCTCTCCACTCCACTCTTTGTCGGTGGAGATTATTTCGGGGAGCTTCGTGCATAACAACTTTTGAGGAGGTGTAGCTGGTGTAACGTAAAAAGAGCCGGCGTGTGTTCGAAGTTAGACTCATAGTTTGGATTTACATAAGAGAATTACGTCTACGTCACATGAAAGTATATAGTTTCTAATTGTATTATGTGCATACCTTAGAAATGTGCGCAACGACACAAGGAAATAAAAACACGTAACCAAAACCTTATACCTTTTGTGAGTTACAAGTTCAAATATTATAAATTAGCTATTGTCACGGGGTGGGAGCACCCGGAGGAAACCCACCCACCTCATGGCAGTGATCAATGCTTCCTTCTCCATCCACCACATCCATATTTATATAAGGACTACTAAACTCGTCAATACTTTGCGTATTTATCAGAAACACGTTGAACATCTCAAGTAAAGAACATTTCCATCCCATAGGAACAAAAGGCAGTATAAATTATTTCCAGTTGTGAGAAATGAACAAGTGACGTTTCGTTTTTAACCATATAATTGCGGGTTAAAATATTTTCTTTTGTTTTACAAAACGCCCCAATAATTTCAATACAAAAATATAAAATAGTTTTAAAAACACAGATTAAAAAGTTTACAATGAATGGTATTGGGCGTAAATAAAATTACATAGTAAATGCCCAAATATAATTAAATAGCCCATTACAATAGACTAATCCTTATCAGCGTTCCCTCTACGAAGCCCTCCCCATTGTTCTCTCTCGAGCAGTCTTCAGACCAGGGTATATGTAGGCTAGCCAGCCCCTCCAGAGTTCATGACGTCAGGTGTTGAGGAAACTCCAAAAAGGTAGTGCTGATCGTCTTGCCGGCGCACTCGCGCCCGATGACGTAGGTGAGCCATCGCACAGTTTCTAGGCAACGCAGTCCCATGTTTTGAGGATGGGACATGGATT
>NQII01000452.1:767303-872619 GCA_002778355.1 Clitarchus hookeri | reverse complement strand
CATGCAGTCGACCAGCTGAGCGCGGCGTGGAAGCCAGGCCTCGACCTGCCGTCCCGCGCCGTCGGGTGTCGAACGGGGGAATAGACAGGCATGTTTAACAACCCCAGCCGATACCCCTCGTAGGATACGTAATTCAGCAGAGCGTAGTAGGCGAACAATTGTGCGGTGTTTACAGGCACACAGTCACAGCATTGTGCTAAGGCATTAGGCTATTTCGATTGCTCCCAGAAAATTACAACACCAAACATGTTCGGAAACAATCGAGGGGATTTAAAAAATCGCGTTACTTAATCCAGCGAATTAATCACCGTCTTCACTTGAAGAACTGCTTACTAACAGTTTAATTTGGTGTTTCATTCTCCCACCAAATTTGGCTAGTATTTCACAAACTTGGTTTCACTCAAGTCTGTTTACACACTTACACCAACAGAGAATTCTGGTTTAGCTGCAAAGCCTAGAAACCAAGAAACAGAGTATACAATTGCACAGAAACGAAATGGTGGCGGTTCTTTTGATGTGCGCGTATCATTTCTCTGATTGACTGCACGAGGTTCTGGGAACGGACCTCTCGTCTGATTGGCTGCTGCATGCCGCGCGAAAGTTCCCCTGTTGGCTGGGCTGGCGGCTGGCGAGTAGGTTATCAGGCGCTACATGGTGAACGTAGTTCAAACATTTTGCTAGTAAGTGACGCCATTTTGCTAGCCGATGCAATTGGAGTTCTCGGTATAAGTGGATGTTTAACCTCCGTATTCTTATGCGCTCTGTGGTAACGCCTTCCCACACACATGAGAGTCATATACTAGTCAAGAATGCAGGGGCGAAACGGCAGTTTATACAGTGAACTGTAGCCGCAAACGCCAGCAAACTGCGTCACTTGCCACTTGCCAGCAACATGATGGAACACCATTCGTCAATCAGCGCCTGGTAACCTACTCGCCAGTTGGCAACCCAGCCAATTGGGAGCCGTTTCAACACTCAGTAGCCAGTCAGTCACAAGGCTTGTTCCCAAAGCCTCGCGCACTCATTCAGAGAATGGATACACTCTAAGCCCAAATCAGTTATATCAATAAGTGAAATAGCATTCACTGAAAATCAGTTGATAAGCTACAGCCGACTGGCGAACCAAGCGAATGAACTGGGAACAAGTGACTTATAGCAGTGAAATTCTCGACATTCTGTGGGAATCACAAATAAATCAGTAAGAAGCAGCCATCATATCAATTAGCATTCATGCACTGATAATCAGTCGCTCAATTTTCACTGTTTTCACTGATTTGGCCCAATTATCACTGTTTCAGGTTTAGAGTGACGTCCAAATCAAAGAGACAGCCATGCCACTACGTATCTTTGTACTTATTTACTCGGTTTAACTCGGAATGACTCAAGTGTTGTCCTTTTTATTTTAGTACAAGTAAATTATATTTGTCGCAAACTGTTTTTTTTTGNAGAGCATTCTTTGTGTGGGCTTTCACACCACCTTCCCCCTCTCACCAAAATCACAACGGCTTGAAAACAAATTCGTAAACCTATAATTGAAATTCTCCAATGCGCAGTTGTATCATCATTACTAAATTAATGAAATTTTCAAGGTGGTTGCATTCCTGGCACGCGAAACTATTTTGTAGTGTTCGAAATACACGTTACAAATGAAAGTACTGAACGTGTTTACGGCATGTTTTCGTACGAAAACAATACACGAACTTCATATTATTCCATAAAACTACTTTCTATACCTCCAGGGCACTGTAAACATTAGTTTGAAAACTTTTAACGTGCAGACTCCGGAAAAGTGAAATTATTCAACTCAAATATCTGGAAAACATGCTGTGGACCCTACACACAAACTAGCCACGAATTTCCCTCGAAAAAAGTAATAGCACTGTTGAACATTATTTAACATTAGCTTGGAGCGATCTCAGAAGTCTTGGCATACAGAAATCAGGATAGTCAGACCGGGTACATAAGCCAGGTCCTCCAGGAAGTGAATCCGGAGTGTTACCATAGCACCACCTTGCTCACCATCTCTAGCCATAACATATCCGCAGACAGGTATTTATATCGTAGAGGAAACGTGAGGTGATCGCGTGCTTCCTTTAGCATTCGTAGGTAGGTTACGAATAAAAGAGAAGGGCGGACGCAGCAGCCACATCCATATCGCAACTGGCCCGCAAGCTACGGCATTTTCCTTCGCTGCGAGCTCTTCCGAACTACACGAGCCGAGCTCATGACGTCACACGAGTTACGTTGGCTCAAGTCAGATACTTATGCTACAGAGTAGTTAATAATACAGAGATGAAAAAGCAGCTTATTCCGCGAGCCCCTGCCGCACTTGTTATCAAAATGGCGTCACTGGCCAGCAACATGTTGAAATGCCGTTCGCCAATCAGTGCCTGGTAACCTACTTGCCAGCCGGAAGCCCAGCCAATAGGGGCGCAGTAACCAATCAGACAAAATACCAGTTCCCAAAGCCTCGGGCACTGCACAATAAAAAAACAGGCCCGTAAACATTTAAGGAACCACCAAGCAATTAATTTCACCTGTGTGTACTACAGAAACATCAAGCTGCCCATTAGATGTCAGAAAGGGGAAGCGGTCTCAAAGAAGACCTCGCCCGCCCTCGGGCAACCGCCCGGAGGCAAGATTCTTTTACAAGCAGATTACGACCCCCCTCCCCCTCTTGCATATTTTACGCCTTATTACGCTTCGTAACAATACGTATTTAACACACTGCATGAATCCTATCTTCACCTTCATAGCTCGGAGAACCCACCCAGAATGTCTAACGTCGTGGGTTTCCTCCGGTGGCCTTGCCGATTTACCATGACTCTTCCACGGGCTTCGCCCTAGTTTATTTGGAGGGGAGGACCAGACCAGCCACAAAGGCTGGCTTGTCACTCCAAGATCTCACTTGGCCGATCGATGCATGTTCCTCCTACACCCAATTTATTTTTGTTGAGCGTAAGGCCTAGGGCCTGGCACGCACCTAAAACCGTTTCCTCCCTCCTAACTTCAGTAGTTAGCCTACTAACATAAGGCGCTCCCCTTCAGTGCAACAAAAAAACATTAGTCAGCAGTACCAGCAGTAGAAATTAATGGCGTCCACTACGCCCGTCGAATTTTTTGTAATTTCAGAAACAATGGACGTGTTTTTTGATGATATGGACATTAATTTGTAAAAATTATGGTTAGAGACACGGAAATTTGGGAGTTCATTTAAGGACAAGTTAAACTTTATCCGCATATACCATGAAATTTCGCTTCTATCGGACCACAGTTTGTTAGACACGCCCCAGGTGACTTTTAACCAAATGACGAACCTGCAGGGAAAACACGGACAGAATCCCGTGCAACTTGGTCAGTGGTTAAACTAGAGCAACAACCAACGAACAACTAACTGAGGTGCGAGTACACAAAGGACTGTGGAGTATATCTTGTCGCCGAATGAATCCGCGAAATTTCCTGGTCCGTAATTATGGTATGTATTCCTTACCCTCTTCGCTTCCTCGGCAGAATATAGCATTGTTACAGTTTACTATCGCCATTTGCGGTCGTCAGCTACTGCGGAGTCCGTCTGTCCTGCACATCAATTGTCTCAGCAGGAAGCGTAGGCTCTAGCCCAATCGCCAAAACACCTCTCGTCAGTGAGTCATCGGCAGCATCGTTAAATGAAGGAACGCTGGTCAGTAAACTGAGCTACTACTGACAGTAAAAAGGAATATATAGTCTATTCGAGGTTTCTTCAAACTTTTTCAATTAAACCTTTGAAAAACCACCCCATGAATGAAGTGATTGGTTGTTTCCTAAAAATGCAATGTATCACAAGCGTTTTATATCTGTGTTAACATAAAGTACCTTATTTTTAGTTAAATTAAATTTGTATAAATACATATTATCTATGAATTATATTCTATCATTTATAATTGATATTAATAAAAACGGAGAAAATAGGTGTTTAAGTTGTGAGAAGTAGTTCTTATGCAACTTTTTATTACACTGAGTGCGAAGGAATGCGGTGCGTGGTCCATGTGGTGTAATTTTCTAGACTTGGTTAAGCTTTTTTTGGATGAGGCAGAGGAATGTCCTGGAAGAAAAAATTTTAAAATGTTGACTTTGTGAGTGAGGTCTGGCAAGGAAGGCGTGGACAGGCGTGGGCGTGGCCTGGCCGTCGACGCCGCCACCAATGAGCTGGCGGCGTGCGTGACGCGCGTGATGCGGCGCGCGCTTTCCTGGCCCCGGGGCAGGTGTTGTCGGCGGAACACGGCCTCTTGGGCGGACCATTATGGGGGCCCCGCGCAGCTGTTCACAACCTTTCACCGTCCCCTTCCACTCTCCAAGGCGGCAGTCATCCACCCTATCTGCCGGAACGCGCGGGAAATTGGTGCGCTGAAGAAATGCCAGCACGCCCGGGCCGGCCTTTCGCACGGCGCTTGCGTCACGCACGTCGCTGTCTACCATCGTCGCTCCACCGTGCTCGCCCTGACGCCCAGTACCTCTGCTCACGTGCTTCCCACGTCAGCAAACCTTACCACCACGGAGTACCCAGGAATACAGGGCTGAAACTGCAGCTTATTCCTAGAACCTAAGAGGGGACACGGTGGTGTAGTGG
This sequence comes from Clitarchus hookeri, assembly GCA_002778355.1. NCBI lineage: Eukaryota > Metazoa > Arthropoda > Insecta > Phasmatodea > Phasmatidae > Clitarchus > Clitarchus hookeri. Next base: position 868,013 of record NQII01000452.1, on the reverse strand, counting down.
TCAGACTACTCGCCTCACACCTAGCCGAACCGGGTTAGATTCCCGGCGGGGTATCTCCCGGGATTTTCGCACGTTGTAGTCGGTGGATGTTCTCGGGGATCTCCCGTTTCCCCCCTCCCTAGCATTCCGGCGCTGCTCCATACTTACGCCCTCGATTTTAAGAGCGGCCCAAAATTCTCCACTCGAACTCCAGCCGCACACGCCAGCGACATGGCATCCTTGGTCAGGAACATGCGCCTGGTAACCTACTCGCCAGCCGGCAGCCAAACTAACAGGGAAACTTTGGTATCGTGAAGAAGCAAATCAGACTCGAAGCCTGTTCCCAGTGTCTCGCTCAGCCAGTTACAGTTTAGGTACGCCCACGTCAAACCAACCACCAAGCCATCCCGTTCGTGTGTACTTGTCTACGCACTCTGTGGTCTTACGACATTCCCTATTGCACTTTTTATGAGTAGTATGTGATAATCAAACATCTTCATTTTAGGAAAAGCTGTACTTGAAATATATATATACGTTTGGGCTGCTCGTACAATTTTCTTACCGTTTTTTAAAGACATCCTAGATGACACTGTCCCAATAATATACCTGCAAGTAAACGAGGACCGAACCCCGTGATAACAGGTAGTGGGTACAAATGGATACGCACCGGGGCAGCAGCCAATGGCAAAATATCTGAGGCTCGATTATACAAATGAGCGCGGTCTACGGCTTACTGAACCAGTTGAATTTCCCATCCTTAGAGATCCGGTAATTTCGTGTTATAAAACGACACCGTACTCGACTTCATCGACATATACATATATACTCAGGCAGATCTAATTTTTTCACTAGCCGTTTACACATTGTAAATCCAGACTCCTTTTCGACTTGGCCAAACGAAATAAAGCCACAAAAAATGTTACATGTTTACATGGGAAATTTTTTTTATAGAGGTGTCACCCTGCCAAATTATTTTGTAGTTACTACAAAATAATTTTTTTACTGGCCACAAAAGTTTAATGGTGACAAGTAAACAATTAAATGTTCAGCACAAAAATTGTTTGGCATTGTGAATAGTAACAAAACATGTTTTGATTGCCACAGAATTTTTTTTCAGTGTACTACTGACGCAGAGTCCTGAAGGACATGTCGTTGAGCAGATGTCGAGCCTCACACATCAAGCTAACATATTGTTACGCGCCTACTGTCACACGGGGAGCGGGCACTATGAGCGAACTCGGCTCTATGAGGGGGGGGGGAGGGGGGAACTCACCTCGACCCCCCCCTCTCACCAGGCAGGCCTGCTCGTGGTCCTGTCGTCAGGCAGCCAGAAATGATTGACAGCTGATTTGCCTGGCGTCACAGCCCCTCCTTTCTACTACTGGAGAAGCCAACGATTTTAGAGGATGCGCAAGAATATTCTGAGGACCGGGACCCTCGGTGCAACATGGCATTCAGAGAAATTTCTGGGCGATGGCCCACGACCCAATAAATATTGCCGCGGTTCAAGGGTTGGTAGTCTTTCTGCGGAAGTCATCTGGCTGAGTGCGGTAGGCGAAGTAGAGTGTGGTGAAGGACATAGGTGAAGAAGACGGACGAAGACGGGAGATTACAAGACGATTGCGGACGAGGTGTTTGTTGTGTAAATGGACAAGATGGCGTGAAACTCGACGAGCGAAGGCGACTGTGCATTAGGACGCTCGGAAATGTCTAGAACATTGCGGGCTGATGGAACCTGGACTGAATTGAGGTGGGACTGAATGAACATGTGATACGGATTTTATTGTAAATATTGGGACTGTCAAATAGGGACAAATAATATACAATATAGCTCAATATATTTTCATACACTGTTTATTGAGACTGATTTTAATTATTAAATTATATAAATTTTTTGAGTTAATTTTTGATTGTAGTGATTGAATTTATTAATTGTAAATATCAAGAGATTTCAATTTATTGTGAGGATGTTGTTTGTCGAGAGAATGCTGTTTGTAGTAGTTGTAAATAAATTAGGAAAAAATAATTAACTGTTTTATTTAATTTAAGACCTCCACCCTTTAAAGAACCTAGTTTAGTCTACTAACTCTTGAGAAATTGGAACAATATACCTTTGCAGCACCTAAATTATCTGTCACAAAATTATAAAGCGAAATGATAGCATAGATTATATAAGTCGTACACAGGCAGAATTACATGGTGGTTCCTTTGATGTGGGCGTACCCATTTGCTGATATGCTGCGCGAGGCTCTGGAAATTTGCCTGGTGTCTAATCGGCTACTGCGTGCTGCAAAATGTTCCCTATTGGCTGGTCTGCCAGCTGGCAAAAAAAATTGTCGACGCTGATTTACGAACGACTTTCGAAAATGTTCGTGGCTGGCTAATGCGCAGTTCCCATACGTCTACCAAGTAGAACTATGAAACTGTTACATAAATACAGTAGGTCCTATGTCAGTATTACGCTAATTGTATTTGAAGTTTAATGGTAATTTGTTTAAATGAATTTAATTCGGAATTGAATTGGAATTTATCCATACATTGAATGAAAAGTAGAACAAACGCCAAGAATTAATGGAAGAAAACTAAGCGAAAATTGGACGAGTGAGTACAAGAGTAAACGTATATTTGTAACAAGAATTAACAAACAATTCGGAAAACAAATGGCGAAAAAAAAGTAAAATAAACTAAAATTTGGCGTTTGTGTGGATGGTGACTATTTGTTTGCTGTTTATCCATTCTTTTGTGATATTAGCTGCTTATTTCTTGTTTCAAGTTTTGCGGCTGCTCATTACGTTAGGTCATTCGTTCTCTGTGACAGTTTCGTTTGCTATTAACCACAGCTTCTTATTTGGAAAACTTCAATACCTAAGATGGTTCTCATAAAAATCTATTTTGCGTCTCCTGACCCATAAGCCAATCCTTTTGCCATTCTGACATGTTGGAGTAATACGACGTGAAAAAACATTTCCAATCACTGTCGGTAAAAAAAGTAGCAGCTACAAAATCACCTAATTGTTTTTTACTGATTATAAATAGAATCTTACAATCATCGTAAACTGTTTTGTGTTCATTAGTAAACAAAACGAAAGGAAGTTGGGTGAGCTTGATGTGCACTCCACTCCTCCCTCCACTAAGTGTTTTCTTTTTCTTCCTTTATCCTGGTCCGAAGTCAGTCTTTGTGGCAAATTTTATACTCAGAATCACCTCGTTAAGTTTCTTGGTGATTTTTCAGTTAATTTGCGCCTTCAGCTCGCAAACTGCTGGGCGAAATCGGCGAGATGTTCCACCGCAAGCGCAACCTACCCGCATCTCCGAAGGCGGGCGGGCCAACACCACGAACCCGACCGGACTGCCAGACAGGACAAGATGCATGGCTCGCCATCGCACTCGAATTAATCGCATCGAATATTCCCCCCTCCCCCTCTTCCCGCCTAAGGAGTTCCAGACGGTTTAATCGCCCGTTTGTGGTGTCGGCGATAACTGATTGGCGCACGTACCACGCTATGGGCGCGAGCTTTAATTAAGATTAATCTAGGTCGTGACGAACTCGTCAGTGAGCCAATTAACTGCATTAAGACGTCCGTTTTGCCTGCGCCGGCGAGAACAAGGCAACACGCGAAGGCGAGTGAGTTCACACTTACTTTTGATAAATTTTTACTGACGTTAAGCAATGGGTACTTAATATTCTGCAATTTATTATTCATCTTACGACGTCCTTAGCACGAACTTAAAAGTTATAAGACTTACAAGTGCTGCGCAGTGGCTGTCGTTTCGAATCCCGAGCAAATAAGTTGTGCTATATTTAGAGACAGGTGTTTTCCGCGATAAAGATTTCATAACCAGTTGTACTCCAAAACACTTACGTTCATATGCACTTTCGTGGTTGGATGATTTTAAATGTCGCGTGCCTCAAGTGTCTGTCCACGAATCACGGACGTTCAGTGTCGGAGTACTTTATTACGATTGGCCCAGTCAAAAAATATTATGTCTTCTCACGTAGACACCTGGTAAATATTTTCGCGTAAAACACCTGCCCCTAGTTATATAATTTTAGTGTTGGTAGTTAGGTAGTTAGTTAGTCTTAACGTCTTGTCGACAGCGAGGTCATTAGAGACGGAGCAAGTTTATCAGGGAAGAAAGATTGGAAAAGTTATGTGAAGGAATCGTCCATCGCCTTTGGTTAAGGACCCATCCCAGCATTCGCCTGCAGTGGTTTCGGGAAACCATGGAAAATCGAATGCGAGTCCATTGAGTTACTACTGCGCCACCCCGCTTAGTACATATATTTAGTGTGGTTAAGTTCGTCGACTTCGTCGTATATTTTCGAAACCAAGTAAGTAAACTTACGAAAACTTAAGCAAAATAAATATTAGCGTAATTTTTTTGTGTTTGAAAATTTACTATTATGCTCACTTGAGAGTTGCGTGGACGCAGCCTTGGTTTAACCTCAGAATACCAAGAATTAGGAGCACATGCCAGAACCTTTCGTAGAACGCAGGAATAAATCAGACACCAAGTCCTTTCCCTGAGCCTCGCGCTGCCAATCGGAGAGCTGGTGTACCCACATCAAAGGAACCGCACCTCCATTTCGTCTCTATGTACTTGTGTACAGTGAGGATATCTGTTTCCTATTGATTCCTTTTTCTTGACGTGACCTGGCTATCCTATCGTTACTTGATTCCTGTTGATTCATCGCTGTCCGGGGAGTCTAAAAAAAATTTTCGTCCGAAGAAAAAATAATAAAGCGCACTAGTGTTTGAAGTATATATAGCCTGTCTTAGAAAAATATAATACATTCACGGTTACTTCTAACTTTTCTGAAACCCTGCTGAAGTCATACTTCAAGGATATTCCTCCGCCTCATGCATACAAAGCTTAACCAAGTCTAGGAAATTACACCAAAGGGACAGTACACAGCATTCGTGCGCGTACTGTGTATAATAATTAGCATATGAACTATTTCTGACTCAACATTACCAAAACACCTATTTTAACCCTATTTTTATTAATATCAATTATAAATTAAATATTATAATTTATAGATAAATGTAACTAAGAATAAGTTATTGTGTTAACTGATGTATAAATCGTTTGAGATACATGACATACCTAGGAAACAACCAAGTAGATCTTTCATAAAGTGATTTTTCAAATGTTTGATAAAAAAGAGTGTGAAGAAACCGCGAATAGACTATAACTAGAGCCTCCTGTTTTTTGCGAAAAGATTCCAAGACTATTTATACTACAAAACACGTTAGTTGAGAACCAGTATCGCTGTTGGATGATTTTAACTCGTACGCGACTTAAGTGTCTGCTAGCCAATCACGGACGTTCAGTGCCTGGGTAACTTTATTATAATTGGTCTAGTCGAAAAGAAAACGTATTCTCACACAGACACGCTGCCAATCGCGAAAGGAAATTTGCAAGCATGGACGTAACAAGTTGAAGTCTAGCTTGTGCCTAAATCTTTTCGCGAAAAGCAGGTGGCTCTAACTCTAACGCAAAATTTTAAATTCTCTACTTATCAGAATTACTTTCTCGGGTATTAAACGTCTGTGTTTCGAGGGCGGACATCAAAGACGGATACCACTTAAAACCAACTAATCACGACCGCCTTTATGCACTAGGTTTTCTGCAATATAACTGGCCAAAAATATATTCTCGCGAAAATCAGCTGTCCCCATATAACTAACAATTAGAGATAAATAAGGAGAAGCGTTTAAGTATTCTAAATATTGTAAAGTAAATAGGTATGTTGTAGAATTACGAGCATAATAAGTCAAATTTATGTAACATATAACAAAGACTGGCGGCAGGATGGGGAAAAAAAATACACACAGACGCTAGCTTTACTCAATAAAAAAGCTTTCACGCAAAACACTGCGTGTTGCGATAAAAGAGGAGATTGTTTACATGCGTAGAATATATTGTATTACTGCACAATATCAAATAAAAAACAAATTAGACGAGACACCGACTGACAGGACATACAAGTTTCCAGTCAGTTTCGCGGGGATCACAGCAAAAGGCACAAGAATGGAATGTACTTGAGTGAAAGAAATACACGACTGGTTCCACAGAGAAAGTAAAACGTTATTACGCGACTCGAATACAATTCATTAAAATATACGTACCGCACACGACAGCTGACATGCACAAAAATGGCAGAAAGAGCCGGGGAAATTTTTTTTTCGACAGCCGTATGGAGTCAGTGAAAAGCCACAAAAGTGCATGGGATTCGAATGTTAATACGCGCTGTCATTTAACGTTATTACCGCTTTTCCCGGCGGCCATTTTTTTTATTTGTCGCAGGCGACGCCACGTATATCACTCACTGCGAGCCACAATGCCTAGGACTGCTCATTCAGACGCAAATCTCGCAGACGTGGTCAGTCGTAACGGATTCCGACAAAGCGCCGTGGGCGCCGCCCGGCCTGACTAGCGACGTGTTTCCATGCAGAGCTGTCTGCGACGTAGACACACANTCTCCATGCAGAGCTGTCTGCGTCGTAGAAACACAGTAAACATTCCTCTGAGGTTTACAAACGTTTACAAACACTTTCTTGTAATTCCACAACTGGAATATTGTACCTCTGCAACACATCGTTTTATGAAAAACATAAAATATTTAATGCAAATCCATATTTATAGACACAAGGTGTTTTTCGCGAAAAGATTTCAAGATCAGCTGTACTAAAAAAAACTTTTGCTTGTTCGCATTTCAACAATAGTTTTACGCATTCCACATTATTTTTTTCCTAAAATTGGGACTAATTTACTTGCAGCACTCCGTGCCTGGCAAGCACGGATAACACCAATGTTAGGTAAAAATATCTCGTAGAAGGTTTCTTCGCCTCTTCGCAGAGGCTAATACGCAATTTACTTATTTTTAGCATAAACATCAACAGTGGTGCACGAAGATGGAGTACATCCGATGATCCTTATTTAAATGTAGGCCGTATAAGATTATTTAGACTAATTTTGTAATTGTGTAAAGAAAAATTGTAAAAATTTATATCTGCAGGTTATGCATACAATAAATACACAATTTTATTTGAGTTTCGTAGTATCAAAATTTTCTAGACGAGGAACAACTCCCAAACGTCTCGCGTATTTGTTGAATACACTTTTTATGCATTAAAAGAGGGAGTCTTTTTCCATACACCACATTGCTAAGAAGTATGTGTCCTTCGAATGAGTTTACTCCCTCAACTCCCCTCCATCGTACAGTTCTTGACTTTTTGCATAGGCTGTTCGCGGTAAAGTGAGTACTTAAAAGTTCTTTTTGGCTTATTTGTGTCCTTTCGGCAATTGTTTATATAAGAATTGTCATGTGACTAATAAACCTACTATATACACTCTGTAGCTCTCAAAAGTTAACGTCTGGGGCCAAAATAAAAAATATATTTTTTGGTTACTCTACCTGTTGGGAGGGCCTTGAAAAATGCTCTCATTACAGTGAATATACTATATCTTGATAGTACCTATTCCATAGACATAAAGAAGCAGGAATATGACTGCATGTTATGTATGTTATGCATACATTTTTATACGCTCCTGCCAAGTTAAATATAACTCAGTACTTAAATAATTTATAAGAACTATAGAAAAAAAATTTAACACAATACCTCTGGTTTTACGCTTGAAAATATAGATATTACGAGTTGTTTCGGTGTTACGCCGTAAAACGCCACTTTGCTTATACCGAACAACGTAGCGCACTGGTAACACACTGAACTCGTATACGGATGGTCCCGGGTTCGATTTCCGGTCAAACTCTAGGTGAACTATGGGATGGTTCCTGACTACGGGCCATAGACGCTTCCTTTTCCGATCCTGATTTTCCCAGCATCTTGTATAGTCTCTGGTGACCTTGATTGTCGTATATAAGTTAAGTCAGTCGCGTACCTGGCGCTTAAACTGTGTTGCGAATTGCTTGGATTTTTTTTTTTAGAAACTATTAAACTTATTGTTAATATGCTTACCTACGAAAAGAAAACATAACCCAGACGAGGACAGAATGGCAATTTCAAGATATATATAGTCCTACAAATATTATTCAACATCGTTAGGAAGGTTTTGTTTTGGAGACCGTATGTTAACCTTTCAGTAATAGTGTCCTTTATATTGGATATTGGCCAGGAAGGGACTTTGGTGGTTTGAACCACAGTTTACTTAATTATACAAAGGTGAAATAGCCGCTTATTCCGCGAGCTCCAGCCGCACACGCCAGAAAAAAGGGTTTCACTTGCCAACAACATGTCGGAACGGCGTTCGCCAACCAGCGCTTGGTAACTTAGTCGCTAGGCGGCGAACCAGCCCGTGTGGAAGCTTCCTCAACACGCAGTCGCCAATCAGACGCAAGACCCATCTCCATACCCCCGTGCAGCCAATCAGAGACGGGGTACGCCCAAATCAAAGGAACCACCACGCCATGTCGTCTTTATGTAATATTTATTCTGTGGTCTGAACTTTATACAGCAAAATTCACTATCCAACGAGGGAAGTCTTTCACGCGTAGTACTTATCGTTTGATATGAAGACTGCATTTTGCGTTTTCATAAACATCTGCTGGCAATGACGTGAAGCACAAGAGCATATTTATTGGTTCCAATATATGAGAGAGTAACATAACTAATACTAATACAGCCCTGAACAAAAGTAGTTCGTTGAAACGCTAAAAAATTGTATTCTTGACTGAAAGGTTTTAAAATACTCTCACGAGCGAAATTGTGATAGAAATCTCAATCAAACTTTGCTACAGACTTTTCATTAATAAAATTATAGGGTTACCGCTTTTAAGTCCCACAGGCTCACGCAACACGACGAGAACACTGCAAGGCAGTTCAGAGCCATGCGCTTAGCGGCGATGGGGCACTTGATGCGCGTATCAATTTCGCCTTTACGGCACCCGCGCCTCTCTGCCTCAGATGGCTGTACCCTCTACGGGTTATTTCATCCACGTGCATTGCAAGCCCGTCACTTGGTGGGAGTTGTCATCATTAGAGCGCGCGCCTTCCCCAAGACATTTATTTTAACGACTGCAATCATTTTTCCCAACGCACTGGCTGTGAAGTAACGGTTGGCGTGTCGACTGTGATCCGCTGAACGCTGATCTGGAAGGTCCCAGCCTGGCTCGTGTTGAGACGCACGCCGACCTAATGTCTTGCAGATGGAGTTTGTGGAGGCGGCGTCTCATGGAATGCCGTCTGGAGAAGACAGCAGCGCCAGTCGGGTGTCTGGGCTACCCTCGCCTCCTACCAAGGCGAACAGGGTTCGATTCCCGGTGGGGTCGCTCCCGGATTTTCGTTTGTGGGAATCGTGCCGGACGATGCAGCTGGTCGGCGGGTTTTCTCGGTAATCTCCCGTTCCCCCTCTCTTGCATTCCGGCGCTGCTCCATACTCACCTCGTTTCACACTAATCGGCTCTGAAGACCTCGATATTAAGAGCCGCAGAAATTTTTTTCACACTTCTTCACACCTTAAGTTCCAGCCCATCCAGCTAATGCTCATTACTTCTAAGTTTATGGGACCGCGGTGGCTGAGCGGTTAGCCTGCTTGCCTCCCACTAAGGCGAACCGGGTTGAATCCCCGACCGGGTTCAACAAGCGACCAATGAACCGTGACATTTGTATGATTTTTACATACGGCAATGGAGCATAGTCCACGGGTCATTGAACTCGCGGATTCCTCAGGTCTCTATTGATTATACATACACCATATGACGGGGTTTACATTTGAGATGCGCCGGATGGATACGCAGCAACGGACTGAAAGTAGAAAATAAGCAGGGTTTTCAAAAGGCTCACTTCACCGCGAACAGCCTTTAGTAATTGGAAACACAAGGCGACGCAGAGTGCTGCTGTAATGACTGCCGTAGGCGCCTCACGTGTTCATCGCCGTGCGCGAATGTCTGCAAACGAGCTGATGCCAGGTCGCCGGTGGCGTTGAGGAAGGGTGTGGAGGGAGGAAGATGTCACCTGGCAGCAGACCGGCTCTGTCCGTATTTGACTGCCGGTCGACAGCGTGCGTCGCGCATCGCTGATGTGCGGCGCTATTAACAGCTTCCCGCNCAGCCTGCTGGCGTCCGCCGCCTCGACACGCGCCTAATCACAGACTAGGCAACTACGCAGAGGCGAAATTGCGCGCCGGTTCTTTTGGCATGGGTGTGCTCTGGGAATGGGCCTTTTTCCAACTGGCTATTACTTGCTGCGAAAGGTCTCCTATAGGTAGAGCTAGTGATTCTTCGCGAAAAAACTACGAGAGCACGGTAGACTTCAATACTGTAAGCACCCAACTTCAGTCCATCTATTGCCATTGGTTACTGTCTGCTTGAGAAGGCGCCTTCATATTTTACTGTGCCACTTAGAATTCTGCAACATCGGCACAGCTCTTACGTGATTCGTGTACAAACAATTATCATGTGCAAAAAAAAAATTCAGCCAATCAAGTTACGTAAACGAACCTACAGTATTTTGAAGTATGACTTGTTTTAAAATCTTTCCGTGAAATTTCACTACCCCTACCTATACGCTGGGCTGCTGATTGGTGAGTAGGTTACCAGGCACTGATTGGCGAATGGCGTCCCGACATATTGCTAGTTAGTGACGTGCCTGGCGTTCATGTTTTAAGCGGCTATTTCAAATCTGTACTCTTATTCGCTATGTGTCGGGGAAGCTGTTTATCGCGAAAAGGTTTTCAGGACAAGTTGTCTTCCATAGAACTTTAGTTCAGAACCACATTCGTGATTGGATCATTTGAATTTTTACGCGTCTTATCTGCCTGCCCACAAACACGGACGATTAGTATCGGATAACTTTAATTCTGATTGGCTCACTCATGTAACATACTGTCTTGACATAAATACAAGCGGTCAATAGTCAAATGAAGACTGCAATTGTGCACATAGTTTATTGAAGTCTAATCTCCGCGTAAATCTTTCCCCGAAAAACAGGTGGACCCAACTATGTGTCACTGGTTAATGTCGAAGTTTGTAGAATGTTTTTATAACAAATATAAATTGATGGAATTCTAATTCGTGTAGTACTCAGAATACAGTATTTGGACTGTTTATTCTAGACGCTAATACTTTAAATGCAGAATTGGCCATCTAGAATCTCTGTGCGTATTGTAAGTGATTTCATTTTAATATCCGATAGCATGTTAAAATATATTTGATATAAGAAACTAATTATTTTTGTCTCTTTTCAATTCTTGCCTTTTTATTTCAATTAAATAAGAAAATAGACGACCCCACAGTATCATATCTACATATATTTTCACGAAATGTTAGTATCCATTTGTGACCTATAGAAGTAGCGATGTTTACGTCTCAATCACAGAGTAAATAAGTATACAGATACGAAATGGCGTGCCTGTTCTTTTGATGTGGGCGAACCCATTCTCTGGTTTGCTGCGCTAAGCTCTGGAAGTGGGCCTTGGCTGCTGCGGGCAGTTCGTTCCCTAATGATTGTGCTGCTAGCTTGCGAGCAGGTTACCACGCGCTGATCGCCGAACGACGTTCCAACATGGTTCTACACCCGACGCCATTTTGCTGGCTCGTGTGGCTGGAGCTCGTGGTACAAGCGGCTGCTCCCCCGTTGTATTCTCAAACACTCTGCGACTCTGTCTTGTAGCGGCGCGGGGTAGCACTACGCTCCTGCTGCGTGCAGAGTGTTTGTACACTATGCGTGCGTTTCAACACTTCAACACACGCCACTGACTGTGGCACCTCTTGTGAGTTGGGAATATTTTCAACCCCTGGTGCGCGCGACAAGATTCGTCGCATCAATTAAAATAACTTCCCGCTCCGAGTCGACGTTTCGCCCTGCTTTACAAAAAAAAAAAAAAACGCAAGACTTCCCTCGTTGGTATTCTGGTCATTCATGATTTAACAACATCTTGTGTGTGAAAAAAAAAATTGCGTTTGAAGCAAGTGGACGTACTTCTACAGAGGAACTTCTTGCAGTAGTTGGAGGATCGAGTTACTCCGACTTTATTACTGTTCCTTAGTTGTAACAAAGCCTCAAACCAAACTGGAATGTCCGCACTAAATAAGCCAAAGAAGCTGGCCATTTTGCAATTACCCACCTCAGACAGCATCACGGGCCCAAGAAAAATGTGCACGGAAAAACAGTTTTTCTCTCAGCTTTAAATTGTTGTTTGTTTGCAAACTCTGTTAGGACTACGTAAAGTTCGTTTTACATTATGAACTCTCGCCGCACTACCGTGACAAACGAAATAGTGTCGCTGATAATTTACAAATGATGCTCATTCCCATAGACACTGTCTTTAAACAGGTGGTCAGTCACCCAAGGACCAAAGAATATGAGTCCCTAACTAGGAAAAAAAAACTAATTTCTTACACTTTAATTTGATTTGCAAACCACAAAATTGAAAAGACCTTCCAGTTTTATGCGTACAGTATTCAAAGGTGAAACAGGTGCTTATATCGCGAAATCAAGTAGCTTAGGCTAGCAAAATGGCGTCACTGATCAGCAAAATGTCAGAACGCCGTTCGCCAGTCAGCACCTGGTAACCTAATCGCCAGCCGGCAGTCCAGTCAATAAACAACCTTTCGCAGCATACAGTAATCAAAGCCAGTCAGATAATGAGTACACAAACATCAAAGGGACCGCCACGTCATTTAATTCATGAGTTCTTAATATGTTTGGTGGGTTTATAGTCACTTGATCGATAAATAGTTTTTCTGTCCAGGGTAGTGTCGATGGCCAAAATGTATAAATTTAGCAGTACTTACGGAACTATTAGGTTGGACGTTAACCGCATCTTGAAATGATTTGTCAGAAAAGTTCGTGGGAAGGCGGGCACACGAAGCAGGTGTTGTACGATTCGAGAGACGCCGGCACGATATCGATTCAACCGTCCTTCACTTGTCAGGATGGCGGTGCTATCTGGTGTCGCTGACACGCACTACCTAGTCTTTACAAGCCTACTAAAACTCACAGCTTGTGTTTATATAGACTATTCGCTGTTAAGTGAGCTCTTATAAAATCCTGTTCAGACCAAATGGTGCGGCAGTTCTTATGTTCGGCTGCTGCGTGCCGCAGGAGGTGCCCTATTGCTTGCTTGGGCTGCCGGCTAGAGACTATATTACCAGGCGTTCATTGGTAAAAGGCGTTCCAAAAATTTGCTGGCCAGTGACGCCATTTTACTGATTTGTGTGGCTGAAGATCACGTTACATGTGGCAGTTTCACCTCTGTATTCTTAAGTACCCCGTGTGAATATCTACTTTCACACTCATTTTGTGTCCTTCCGCTATATGTAACATTAACATTGGTATTTACGCGATTAACTGTTCATTCATTGACCAATTGTAATTGCGAAATCTTTAGGGTTGAATATGTTGCTAATAAGTAGGGCCACTGATTTTTAGCGAATAAATCGGAGCACACAGTAGACTTCAAAACTATATATGCACATCGGCTGTTGTCATACTTCCATTGGCTGCTGGTGTAGTTTCCGCTTTTGACTGAGCCACTCATAATTCCGCAACTCCGACACTCTGCCTTCGTGATTAGTGCGCAAACAGTTAACACCAACCAGAACATGCTTCAGACAATCAAAAATTGCTGGACGACCCCACAGTGATTTGAATATTATCTTGTCTGGAAATCTTTTCGCGAAATATCACTGCCCCTACTAATAAGCTAATTAATGTTCTTGCGTGCATAAAACAAACTAAATTAGATAAATTCTGCTACCGTAAATTAAAACGCCGAAGTTTTAATACGAAGTTAAGGTATAAAAATATTTGTGCAAAATTTCTACCAACTTTCCTGGCAGCACTGTAATTTCAACTATAATGTATGCACTTATATAGGCAGGGATTTTTTTTCAAAGGTATATTTCAAAAGTGCTTAAATAACCGCGAACTTGCTGGACTCCTCACAAAGGTCCTTCCGCCTTTGTCGAAAAATCTTACGTTACTAGAAACAGTGGAAACTTGAAAAAATATTTTGCTGCACTATATTTTCTAACATACTTTAGTGTCTTGTTCACTTTCACATTTGGTGGAAAATTTTCACATTGCCTATCAGTTTGAAGAGGTACTAATATTCGTTATTGTAGTGCCAGCATTTTTACTGACCTACTTAAAAAAGGAAACGTCATCATACAAAGAAGAGCCAATCACAAAAGAAAACTGCCAAGACATGTACACTCTACATTGGAAGATAGTAGTAAACTTCTCCTGCAATAAATAACTCATTTTCCACGACATAAATGTTTTATTGGTCACCCTTAAGTAAACACGCATGCCGTTGTTGCTTTAAAGAGCCAGCTTACAACTCATCCAAACAGTTCTAAATATTTAATAATACTTATCAACGTATTTTTGACCACAGCAAAAATATTTATTAAATCCTGTTTTTGAATGAAAATTTACTTGTATATGTTATAATCATTAAGTTTGTTTATGTGGTAGACCATATTTATATAGGAAAGGAAAGATATTCGAGATATGTAAGAATATTACGTGTATCATATTAAGAATTCTTTAATTAATCAACAGTTTTAACACATATTTTCCAAACACTCACCCACCTCGCCCTTGACCATGTAAATCTGCCAAATACTTTGGAAAATTTCCTTTACTAGATTTTCTTTCTTGATATCTGAAACTCGAACCAAATGCGTCCAAAATTGGGTTACAATATATTTGAGCAAGTTAATTAATATACAGTTAAATGTGAAATAGTGAAGGTTTTATTCGTTTAAGTTAAAAAAAAAAACTTATTAAAATAAATTTGAAACCAGATACGACAATATACGGTCTACCATGCCTCGCTCCCCCCTCCACTTGCACTCATTGCTGGTGGCTGAGTTGTTTACCCAGATTTCGTGAATTTAATTTCCTTCCCTATACGGAAAAAAATGTCTGCTATCTGACTTGATTGCTTTAAATATGGTGTGTGACGAACAAAGATTTGCAGCCAAACAAACACCTGTTTGAAAACCGGCAAACTAGGAGGTAAATATTCTATTGACTTAAGAATGTTTTGGGAGATAAGCAAAGAATAGTCTGTTATATTTTATCAATAAACTATGTTATTAAGGAGCGACATTTTCATGCTAGAGTGATTTCAGAGTTCGGTATCACTCTTCATATGGGATTATTTAATTTCTTAGTTAGGAGGACTACTTAAAACTTTTAAATAGTGAAATGTGGAAACTCTACTAGGTGTATTCCTTAAACGATTTATCTGACGCAGCAGTACCAGTACGTAAATAACATCTGAGTTTTATTACACCTCAATAAATTAAGATAAAATTAGTTTTAAATTTTGTATTATGTTATTTATGGTATAGTGATGAGTAAATCATTTATGTGTTATGTTGTTACTGCAAGGTAAGGTTAAAAATTACACAATTTTACGTATTCGCCCTCTTCAAATGTTTCTTCACAATAATACCCAGCTTCAATATGTCTTTAAACGAACAATTATCTACATTGGATTGCCACTATCAATCTACATTTTAATTTTACGCAAACTTACATTCAGTGTAAATGTTCCTTCTCTAGTTAAATGCATGCTTTTCAAAACCGTAAACATTCTTATTTCATAAATATTCTTCTCCGTACTCTAAAATAGAAACTGTTAAAACTGCTCCAAGTCAGCGACTTTGACTACATATCTTTTGGAACTGCTCCACTTGAGTCAGTGAAATTCTACTAATAAATTCAGTTGTTGGTAATCACTTATTAAACAGTGATTTCTACTTATTTCTAGTCGATCGCACTGACCTGGCAATAAAACCTTAATATTCTACACTGATTCGCCAGTAGATTACAGCCCATTACCTGAATATTCAGTAAAATAATTATAGTGATTGAAATCACTGATTCAAAATCTGAAGTGCAATTGATTAATTTTTGAAAATAAAATATTTTATATAAATTGACGTGTCTGTGAATCCGTATATTTTCGATCGGGAGTACCGATTAGAGCCTTACTAATAAATATCAACTCCATCAGTCTTAGATGTACTTTACAAATTTTGAAATTTTGTATAATCTTCCTGTTTTCGACTCTCTTAACTAGTTTCCTGCGAATTTGTTTACCTGGTTATCCATATAACTTTTTTAGAACTGGGAAACAAATTCGTTGCTAATTTCTTCTAATTCTCTGTAACAAAAAAAAAAGTGAGCTGTGTATCAAACATAACATTTTCGAAAAAAATCTGTCAGTGACCCTCAAAACACATTTGTATATGCTAAATTGTTTCTCGCGATCGTTGACATACTTCTTATATTTCCATGTTTAACTAAGGTAAATACAAAGAACCATTTCGCTAGGTTTAATGTAGATGGAGATCTGTTATAAAGATATTGCTGCGTATTCCAGCCATATTTGTATTTTATTTTCAGTGACGTTATACATAATGTCATTCTATTATAACTATAAAAATTATTATATATAGTCAAATGTGCTATGCAAGTAGACCCTTAATATCACCAAAGTCACGTGACCATTTTGCTGACATCCAATTCAGTCATGACTACTAGATTTAAGTGGATTAATTATTCCTGGCATTAAAAATTGATTAATAAATTTATGTAGTTAGCAAAATTTCCTTCAGAATGTAAGCTACTGATATTGTCTATCGTGACATTACGGCGAAGAGAATTACTTACATATATTAAGTGAGTACGCATGAGCAGAAACAATGGTTTACCGCTGGAAAAGTTGAATGTTTCCTAGTATTTAAAGTGCTGTAAATATGTCCGATAGATGCTTTACGTTATTGGTTGTCACGCATGCATGCAGCTACTATCCCATCCCAATGGGCCAAAGAGGATTCTGATACTCTAAAGCAGAAAGTTTGTGATTGGTCTGCAAAGAACTTAGCGGAATCATAAACTTGACAATCCACTCGTAAAATGATAAACTAGCTAGAAACCGAGCGGGGTGGCGTAGTGGGAAACCACTGGACTGGCATCCGGGAGAACCCGGGTTAAATTCCCTGTCCGGCCATCCCGATTTCGGTTTTCCACGAGTTCCCGAAATCACTCCAGGCGAATGCTGGGATGGGTCCTTAACAAAGGCCATGGCCGATTCCTACCCATTTCTTCCCCAATCCCTCTTCTCTGAGCAACTAGCTCCGTCTGTAATGACCTCGCTGTCGACAAGACGTTAAGCCCACCTACCTACCTAGCTAGAAAAATATCGAAGATACATTGGATATAATTTTTTTTTGCTGTTTTCCAGAGTATCCACTTATTAGTAGAGACACTAAAAATGCGTGAGTTAAGTGACCTGTAGGTTAGACTTCATGTTCATCTGTACAGGCCGTATAAGGAAAAAAAAACACGGTAGAGTGATCGGCCGAGGTGCGCAGTATCCATTCCGCGTCCCAACATTAGACTGCTTTTCTGCCAATACAACATGGACGATGTGGACAGGATTTGTGATTAGAACACTGTTTATGTAAATATGTGCTTTGAGAAGTTTGTATACTTCCTGAAATCAGTTTTTAGCAGGTCTGCAATTACACTAAATTCAAAATGGTGAAAGTATTTTATTGATGTAAAAGAGTTTATCTTTTGAAAATTAAGATATAAACAAACCGTTCATCGCTATTTACCATGCGAATCTGACAGCTTTGTTGATGTGGGAAGGTCAATGTTGAATAAATGAGCAGAAGACGATAATAGGTCTACCTCATATTTAGTCTGTTACAGTCAAATAAATATCAACCGCTCATGGACAACTTTCTGCCAAGGCGTGAAACAATAATTATGCTTGCATTTTGTTATGTGTTTAGTATTTGTTCAGAGTTCTCTAATATGCGTCAAATGAGACTTGAGACAAATGCAAAAGTACCTAACACCAATGTATAGATACATAAAAAATTTGCGGATTCTCTTCGGGGAATGCTATAATTCAAAAACTTGGATGTTCATTTTGCTTTTGTAATTGGTCCATGCGGTATTTTACACCTTATGTTGAATTCTAAGCCAATAATAAACACGCAACAAAATGTAGGCCAAATCACCGCCTCCTGCTGTGATAGCGGACATCCAATGGGTAGCTGATATCTGCATAATTGTACACAAGACTGTGGAGTCTAGCCTACAGGTCAGTGAACTCACAAATTCTTCAGGTCTCTACCAATTGTTACGAGTTGTGGTCAGGCCCTTAGCTGAGCGGCCTGCCTGATCACACCTACACTTATTTATCCAGGACACGGACCGTGATTGCTGAAATTAGTTATGAAATCGCAAATCACAGAACCCCCTCCACCGGCCAGTAAACGGGGACAACGCAGCCGATATAGGGCAGTGTAGTCCGTGGGTGGTGTCTTTTGTCGTCGGGCCATTAGAACGAGAAGACCACTAAAGATGGGTGTGTTCGGCCGTCGACTTGCGCCATCTTAATCAGCTTCTGGGATCATCAACAAGGTGGGGACTCTCCAATTAGGCTTTAATCAGAATGTGTCTGGTTAAATCTTCATAAAATAATATCATTTAATATTTCAGTATATTTATATACCTCCCTCCCCCCGTTCATATTCAATCATATTTATATTGAAATGATATTGTACAACCTTAATGTTAAATATACCTATTTTTATATAGTGTTCATTACATAACTCTTATGAATAACTTGTTACGCCCCTTTATCCCCGTTAAGGATAAATATCAACAAATTATCAAAATCATAACACAATGTAATTAATATATCAAGTCTAGCTTATCCTGAAATGAATATATATCATTTATCGATTTCTGGTAAATAACATATCATCATAAATACTACTTCTAAGGGGTTCGTTGACCAGAAAAGTATATACATTGGGTTAGAGTTGGCAACGGTTTAAACAATAACATTATAACTGTTTTGTGTACCCAGTCTTGGTTACTTTACTGCCAATAAAGTATCTTCAAGAGCTTTCCAGTTATCTTAACACCAAAGATATGCCTTCAAATGGGTAACTCTAATAATATAGACTCAATTTACACCTCAAGAGACGAGGAGCATGCAGTTGTTGCCCTGGATTCGAACCCGAAACACGTGGCGCAAAACTAGCTAGAGATATTGACGCCTGCAGAGCAGCGTGGAAGTCTTTTGATGGACATACAATCCACAGTTTTGACTATTATAAATTACAAAGTATGGCAAGTCAACTTTTATAGAGGTTCAATTGTTATAGATGGTTTGAAAAATTTTGTTTTGCAATTACATACTTTATTAATTCACGACAAAAAAATACGCCAGCTAAAAGGTAAATGTTTCTCAAATCTGCACATATACAGTTGGACTAAAAGAAAATACGTCTCCGTTTCAAGCAAAAATATAATACTACTTAAAATGTCTGCTATCGTTGGACATTTCTCAAGATTATACCGAAGTCAAGAAATATAGCTCGTATCTTCGAAATTGTGCTGGAGACTTAAACTTATTTCATATTGAGTTATGCCGTATTTGTCACGTAACCATTCGATGAATCGGGTAAGCCTTATAAACACTTCTAATTCTCGCTGTTAAAACGCTGTAAATAAGCTGTTGGATTAAGTTTTTTTTAAAAAGGTTTGGAGGTCTACATTCTAAAATATTACGATGTAAAGTGAATGGAAGTCGTTAAAAGAGCAGGACTATTTTTTTTCTCCTGCTTGTAACACTAGGAGCGTTCTAAGCTTTTATACTTAAGTTTTTCGTAAACAGCGAGAACGTGTGGAATGTTAAGGCCGTGAAATATGGCCGGCAGGAAGGCGATTACGACTGATGCGAGCTAAAGCCAGCAACATTACGGGCGGCGTCGCTAAATAACGGAGCGCAAGCGGCGATAAAGAAGAGAAGATAGCGGAGAGAGAGAAGGGACTTATTTACGATAGGGACGAGAGTCGCAAAACACTGTACACGTGCGCGACAGGCCAGCTGGATTATCGTCGGGCGGAGTCCGCGCACGTAGCACGTACGGGGACGCCTGCGGGCAAGACAAGACCACAAGTCCAGGAGGAACTGTATAACTGACGGACGTGGCTATGCTCACACTGCAGTTAACGAACACGATTAGATACTTAGCGTCTCTGGAAAGGTCCCGCAGAGCGCTAAATCCCGAAACAAAATTCAGAAACAGAATTTGAATTACTTATGCAGTTTGACGTGGTTACATTTTTATTGACAATATATTTTTATGCTGGTAATAGTTGATACAGTCTATGGTTAACAATTTTTTTGCGAAAAATTAAGGATGAACTGCAAAATCAGTAGATATGCCAAAATAATTTTCATACAATAAAAAAAAATATTTTATATAGCCCAAATATTTTATAAATGTATATTTCGTAAAGAAACAAAAATTTATAAATAAAAAATACAGGAGGTTTTAAGAATAGGAAATTCGGTTATAACTAAGATGGTGGCCTTGTTTTAATTTTATAATTATAGAGTTGTGAATAACAACATTTATAATATCTAAAGCATTTTGCATATGTTCTAATTCTTAAGTCTCTACACATTATTTTTCGAAAAACAGTAAACCATTTTTCTTAGAAAACTATACATTTTATCTTTTGTTTCTTTATACGATGGTTTTGTTAATACAAATAAAAAACACAAGAAACCCCATAAAAATAAGTGGCCGCCTGTTTAGGCTGCCAAGCAGCGTGCAAGGTTTTATTAAAAAAATAACATATTAAAAAAAATACTCAATTTTTCTGACCGTCGTTTGCTTGCGAATAACATTTAAGAAACATTACATGCCTACGCACAGAGATCAATTCAATCTCAACACTTGGAGCACTATGCCTGACTGGGATTCCAAGGTGAAACATGGGACTGTTCAAGCATTTTTCGTACCGCTGTTAGAAATTGTAATATTTCTTAAGAAACAATTTGATTCAGTGAACAATTTCAAAAAGGTGATGCCATATCTGGAGTCTTTCCCACTCATACTCATAATTTAAATATTAGGGAAACAGCATGAATGTTATCCATGTATGACAGTGCCTTAACCGAAACATGTTTATTTATAAAATTTATTTTTATAACTTATAACTAGGGCCACTGATTTTTCGCGAATAAATCGGAGCACACAGTAGACTTCAATACTATATACGCACCTCGGCTGTTGTCATACTTCCATTGGCTGCTGGTGTCGTTTCCGTATTTGACCCAGCCACTCATAATTCCGCAACTCCGACACTGTAGCTTCGTGATTAGTGCGCAAACAGTTAACACCATCCAGAACATACTTCAGCCAATAAAAAATTGCTGGACGACCCTACAGTGATTTGAATAGTATCTTGTCTGGAAGCGAAATATCATTGCCCCTACTTATAACGTACCTGATGTGAAGGGGGAAAACAAAGCAAATTTTTTTGTGACCATTATTACGCATGTACTGACAACATCCACATCTTAACATGGAAATATTAACACAATGATAGAACTTGATTCAAATATCGCACAAATACCTTTTCTGAAGGAAAGTCCTACTTATTTTCTTGAACTAGCAAAAGTAGCACAACAACAGTCTTGTTGTGGAAATTCAGTTCGCTGAAGGAAAGTCCACGTTCATGTTTCATTTCTTTATATGAAGTTATCTGTTACCTTATCCAAAACTAATATCGCAGTAGCCTCCTTGTGGATATATAGAAGACTCGCAGAATTTAACCACAGCTATCCCATCGTTGAACGTAAGTACGACTTAAGTCTTTCAAAACCAGGAGAAAGACTTCTCTGCTGTAGCTATTGACAAGGGAATTATCATCACAATTTTCAAAAACTTGAAGAGTTCTGGTAGCAAAACCTCAAGACGAACTTTTTGCTTAAAGTGATAGATAATATCTTCTATGTCCTCCAGAACTTCCCCTTCATTCTGCAGCAAATCATGAAACATCCCTCTGTGAAGCAATATACGATCAAGGTCGACATCATCTTTGTAGAATTGCACAAATTCTTCTCGGTTTGCATCACTCCCAACCAGAAATTGTGCACTTTCAGCAAAAAATTATTTAAATATTATTTTAAAACTGGAAATGAAACTATTTACATTCCTATCTATGAATTCGAAGAATATACACCTGTGCATTTGCTCAATTGAATCAAACAGCTCTGCTGTGTTATCTTGAGAACTGTCGAGTGCCCGGCAGGGTTGCCTAACGGCGTTTTGCCTAAAAAAGGTTTCCCTACGGCGTTTTGCCTAACGGCGTTCAGCCAAAAATGTTACTTTCATGAAAAAAACTGCGTTTTCCCTTAATGTATTTCTTTTAACGGCGTTTTGCCTAACAGCGTTTTGTTTAATGGCGTTCTGCCTAAAATACGAAAACTGTATTTCACCTAAAGCGTATTGACTAACGGCGTATTGCCTAACGGCGTTATGCCTAACGGCGTTTTGCCTAACTATGTTTCTTATCGATTATTAGATTCGTCATAAAATGCAACCAATATGCTCTTTAATAATGCGTGTTATATCCTAGATGAAAGCATATTCATTCAACAACAAAACAAATATTTCGACTCATGAGAATTCTGAAATATTACAGTTTCTTACTTCTGGCAGAGAGAATTATCAAGTATTATAGTTACAAAAATAAATACTATAGATCGTAGAGGTGGTTTCAAACGGGTTTTCTGCTTTTCCCACAGATGGTTACAAAATCTTCTCCATGAGGTTGCAAGTAGCTTGTATTTGAACTTTTGTACCGTCTCTAATGGTAACATTTATAGTTGTATATATATATATATATATATATATATATATATACACACACCTACACAGTAAATTATCAATAATCTTATGTTTTAGTTATTTATTTCATTGTTTAAAAATTGACTCATTATTGTTAATTTTAGATGTAATGAGTAATTGTACTATGGATGTAAAAATTCCATTAAAGCTGTATAATTTGAAAGGACAGATAACGTTGACTTATATGTTAGTACCTATCTAGTTGGACTTATTGGTCACACTAAAGTTACACGATAGACATCTGGAAGTTGTCTGGGTCAAATTGATGGCCACGTGCATTTCTAAGGAAAAAGATCCCCTAAACTATTTAAAATTGAATTTATTATCAAACAAGGAAACAGTAAGTGTTTTGCAACTTTCATCTACAAATTATTGAATATGAATGACACTAAGAAACATGAGAATTTCGGACGGGGCAAAATGGTCCTCTGCCCCTCTTGGGTAAATTTAGGATGGGCAAAAGTAGCCTTGCACCTCCTCCAAATTCCCCCACCCAACCCCCAGAAGTCGGCTCCACTGCGTGTACTTAAGCCAATAAGAGACATGTAAGAAAACAAGCACCGAATTCCCCGCCACCTGGTGTCTGAGGTGAAACTCGCTACACACTGGTACAGCAGCCGACAAACATATCACTGAGACTCGGAAATACATCGTACAGTGGAGTCTAGTCTACAGGTAGTTTAGAAAGCGAAATTTTCTTGTCCCTAAGTATCTGGAACGGCGTGGACCAATAGGATAGTGGTGAGTGGGAGTACAAAGACCAACGGAACTGGGTATCCTGTTTAGGTGTATATGGGTGACCCGTTTCTAGCTTGCCTTGACTAGAGGTGAATATGTCCAAGCCTCAAAGTGTTAATGGAATTATCAACGCCCGGGTGAGTGAGGGCTAGACTAACACAAACTGAACTTATGAAAAGGCAAACACATCAATTAGCTATTGAGGATTCGAACTCAGAATTTCATATTTGGAAGCCGCATCAACGACCTCGGCCACGTCTGTAGTAGCTTCGTACATGCGGGCCAGTCAGTGCCGAAAGAAAACTGTCGGACACGATTACAGAAGGTTTAATTCTAGTAAACGGTCCACTTTTTCCGCTATAAAGCACCGTCTGTACCCGTGGGGCATGGCCTCTCCGTCTTTTTCAAACGGCTAGTTGCCTTGGTCGAGACTGGTTCTCTAGCAAGCATCTATCGACGCAGGGGGAAGTGTGCTGACCCTAACACGCTGTCAAACTCTTTCGCATTCCGTTCCCGGCGGGGTTCAGTAGTGCCGGGAACGATTTATACTGCTGTAACCTGGGTCGACGACGAGAGGCAGGGCGTCGCCACGTTGGATGCAGGTCAGAAGCGACACGAGGAATATACGGCCACTTGGTCGACCGCTCGCTCGGGGAAGGCTGTCCACCTGCTCGTAACAGCGTCGACACTGTCGACCTTGCACAATAACAATTTCCAAACAGATACTAAGTTATAGGGACAGGAAAATCGACGACGTGTAGGCTTGACTGCACAATACACTGTATACTCGTCAGATGTTTGTCCATTGGCCCAATGAGTGGCCAGTTTTTCCTCAGAGAGGGCTGTATAGGATTCGCTAACTGGTTCCTTGCAGCTTTGTTATTTGCTCAGGGTCATCTAGGCCATGTCTAATAAACTGTTATCCAATTACAAAGGTGACTTCAGTGTACACGTGTTTGACATCTATCTTTTCCTGCAATGAATTCAGGAAATTTTCCCGTTCCTACTTAATTGTAAGTAGGGCCAGCGACTTTTCGCGTAAAAATCGGAGTACACAGCAGACTCCAATACTATATACACACTTCAGCTGTTGTTATGCCTCCAATGGCTGCTGGTGCCGTGTCCGTCTTTGACCAAACCACTCAGGACTAAGTAACTCCGACACCGAACCTTCGTGATTCGTGCGCAAACGTTTAACACGGGCCAGAACATTTTTTAGCCAATCAAAGAAGTTGGACGACCCTACAGGTGCTTTGGACTGTATCTTGTCTCGAAATCTTTTCGCGAAATATCACTGTCCTTAATTATAAGTATGGACACATGACTTTTGCAAAAAAGTATCGCGCACAGACTAGGCTTCAATATTCTAAATGTACAACTGCAACATTCCTTTGGTTACAGGCCGCGTGTCTGTGTAGAAATACGACATATTATCGCAATGTGCAAATCAGAATTAGGGTACAGAGCACTCAACCCATTTGGTTACACATTAATTTCTGAATTCAAATATCTCAATCACGTAATTTTTTGGTATGCGTTTGTCTTATGTTCGGCAATTGTCTCGATTATATTAGTATTAATCATTCATGTCAAAGAGCGGTAGACAATCGCACAATTCAAAGTAGCCACAAGGAAGACTGGGCACTGATGCCTTGCTGTGTACAGTACTGCTCACAAGTATCATTAATTGCAACGTGTCCACTGTCGTAGACACAGTAACTGAACGGGTTAGTAACACACTGGTAAAACAGAAGCTTATTTTGTTAATTACAGCCACACGCACCTGCAAAATGGCGTCGCTAGCGAACAAAATGTTGGAAGGCCGTTGGCCAATCAGCGTTTGGCGACGCACTCACCACCCGGAAGCCCAACTAATAGGGAACTTTCAGCAGCACGCAGAAGCGAATCAAGCACAAGGCCCGCTTCAAGAGCCTCGCGCAGCGAAACATAGCATGGGTACGCTTACATCAAAGGAAGCCTTTGTGTACTTATCTAATCTGTGATTAGGGCATGCCGATACTAATCATCTGTGATTCGGGGGTAGACATCCAGCACGCATAACAACTAATATCATCTAATCACGAAAGTGGAGATCTCAGCTGGAGCGTTTTGAAATACAACTAGTTATAATCTTTTCGATAAAATCAGGTGTCCCTAACATAACCTCAGATTAAATAATCACGCAGGACAAAATTGCGGGACGGTTCCTTTGATGTGGGCGTCCTCATTCGCTGACTGGCTGCACGAGGGTCTGGAAGTGGACGCTGTGTATGGTTGGCTACTGTGTGCTAAGAAATGTTCCGTATTGGCTGGTCTGCCACTTGGGTAACTACGTTAGAACGTGCGCTGATTGGCGAACGTTGTTCCGACATGTTGGTGACGTCACTTGTCACGAACTCAGTTTTGTATAGTGACAATGAGATCCGCGAAGTGCTTTAGAGACAATATATTCTTCAAAACACTTGAATTGTCTTTTAGTTTTTTTGTTTGATTTGATTACGTTTCAGTGAGTGTTAGTTATTTCCTATTAATCACAGTGGTCCACTGCCAAATTCACCAAATTCCGAATACAAAAATATGTTTCAAGCAGGTCGCAAACTGTGTTAAATTCCATGTTCCGATTTTTTCCTTAATAAAAATGACTGGTAAGCATTCATCAAACCCTGGAGTAGTTCGAGTCACCGTAAATAATGATTTGTGTGATGTGATTTAAAATTTTTTTTAAATCTTCATAACACCCGCACAACTGCTATAGGAAATTTACAATTACTTCCAACTTTTCTGAAGCCCTGCTCAAGTTCTACTTCTAGGATATTCATCGAGCTCATGTAGACAATGCTTATCTAAGTCTATAAATTGCAGCAAAGGGACAACGCACCTGCTCATTGTAATAATTTTTGTGTATTAACTATTTCTTACTAGGCGTTACCAACACACCTATTTCCTCCCTTTCTTAAATTCACGTTTGTTATAAACGAAATATTATAATTTATGTATAAAATATAAGTCGAACTTAGATTTAACTAAAAAATAAGGTACATTTATGATAACACATGCATAAAACGCTTGTAATCAGTGTCATATTTAGTAAAAAACCGAACAAGTCATACACAGAGTGATTTTATAAAGGTTTGATTCAAAAAGTGTGCAGAAACCGCGAATAGACTAAACTGTTTGAAATGAGCAGATAACTGTAGACTTGTAAAAAAAACTAATTTGTGAAACAGGAAAAAACTATGCAGTGCTATGAAATACATCACTTCCAGGAGAAACTTTGTTGAGAGTTTAGTCGGCTGTAGAGCTAGACGCGGATCTCTTGCTGGGTCGGAATGGATGCGTTGAGCTAAATCCGCTAAACTGTTTCATGCCCGCCCACCCCACGCTGGGCCCCTTTTCGAATTTAATATCTGGTGGATGCCTAGCTGATCGGAGCTAGCCTGGTATTTGCTGGAAAATTTTGTTTTAATAAAAACATTTTCTTTTTCGCATTGCAAGTTTCGTCGGGATCTTAATCTACTGAGTGATGACTAGGAAGGAAGGAAGTGAGCCAAAATTCTTGTGGTATGCATGAAAGTCTGTCATTTAAAAACAGTCATCGCTTTAACATTGGCTATTGGCAGTATCAGAAATAAATAATGTTTATCGTTAGACTACTTCACACTTTCCCTGAACCTAAATTTTTATTGTCCGCTCTCTTCATTCCCTACTCTGCTTGTATTCATGTCAACTTTGCACCCATATACAGCCTGTCCGGAAACTCATTCTACAAAAATTGCTAGACTTCATTCAGCTGTATCTACTTGAGCATAATTCGTGATTTCGTTGGCTACTGGCATTTTTATACGGTGTCACATATCCGTGTGACCGTTTTACTGGAGATTGGTTTCGCATCCTGTAAGCCTTTACTATTTGCTGAAAGCATGTTTGGGATGAGTCACACAGTTTGTCTGCCAATGGCAACTGTCAAACGAACATACGTCTTGGAGTTAAGCCTATCCCAAATAATAACGCGAATTTTGCAGGTCTCTGGTGATAATTGGATGAAATGATTAATGTTTTGAGGACTGCGCTTGGCTTAAGTTGGAGGAAGGCTGTTTTTAAAGGTGCCATGTCCTTGATCACACAACTATTACAAATAGAGGTTCATTGTTCCCTGCTACCGTTTAACAGGATAATCAAAATCGCTGAGGCTCGGCAACAGAAACATTTCTGTCGGGTACTTTTACTATCACATCGCAAAAGGACACACTTGACTGTAAATCCTTTTACACGATAGCTGACAGTTGACTGGGGGAAAATCACCTGGACATCTCAGTGGTTGATATTCAGCCAATAATGCACGTTGTACAGTACACTCGCGCCTCCGGTGTCGTGTAATGCAAAGGATGGTGGTATAGACTATTCTGGGTAAACAGAGCACTTTTTAGGCCACTGCAAATTTTTTACTTTCAGTCAATTTCTGTCTTTCCACCACTTTATGTATAAACATTACCATGTGACTTATAAACACAGTATACACATTTCACCTCTCAAATGTTAACGTGTGAGGGTTCAGTAAAAAAAATATTTATTATTGGCTAATGTATGTTGTTGGGACTTTAAAAAATGTTCTATTTACCATGAATAACCTATAATAAGAAATACAGAGACCAAGAAAATTGGTTTTCTGCAGTGATGGATATCGACAGGCAACCTACTTTTAAGTTGTCTTGAATGAGATGAACAGACCTCAAATTTTTATTTCCGTGTGGCCGAGTTGAACAACAAAATCCGTCTTTTACTGTGGCCGCAATCAGTAATGAATAAATGACCTTTGATATAATCATTGACAGCAATAGAGTCTTACATGGCACTACATTTTAGAGCGAAATGTCAGAGTCACGCATAAACAAAGGCAGTCGTGTAGTCCGAGAACCAGTTCGCCTGTTTCCCTTTTAGACGGTATCCGTTGTGGAAAGTTTTAAATTGCTTAATGTAGGATTTTTCCGAAACATAAAATATCTTCAGATGTTTGTAAACTTATTAAATAAGACCTGTAAAAATACTTATTAAATAAGATCTGTAAATGCATAAAAAAAAAATCAGACTCTACAGCCCAAGAAGACTCGCTTTCTTTTCACCGAATTAAAGTAACCTGTACATTTGATGAAATTACTGTTATGATTTGTAAGTGGCTGTAGGGCCATATAATTGATTGGCTGGAAGCATGTAGTACATTTTATTTCGAATCTTTGTTTAACGTATTCACGATCAGTATATTTGGAGGTGCACCGGTCTGATCATGCAGTTATCGTCCATGTTTGAGAACGCCGAAATAATATTGATAGTAAGTATACGAAATGTTATGAAAATACCATTTTTTGTTTTGTTTTTGAATTATATTTTATTTCGTTTGTGGAATGTTTACTAGTTTCGTAAAACATAAACACAGATTTAAAATTTGATACAAAGTTAGTTTAAGTGGCGTGAAGGAGGGTGCATTAAAACTAGAGCAGTTCGAGAAGAACGGACGGAAATGAAGGCCGCAAGAGGTATTCATGTGCTCGGGACGTTGCCCTATTACCTTCACCTACTTTCAACTCTTTCCAGCGACCGCGTTCATCATTGCGATTCTGAGAATCGATCGTCGTGGTCTGGGAGAGCGATCGTGCATCGACCGAGATCATGCTAGCAGGATTGACAACAGTTTCAATTTTTTTTTTTTGGGAATTGTTCCTACTCTTTGAAAAACTCAATAATGCTGCGCGTCTCGTTTTTTACGGGATATATAAGTAGGCATACTTATGTATTCATTACATATATAAATTAATTAGTACACCGACTATTTATTTTTCTAAGTGGGATAAATCGCTCCATTTCGGGTTTATTTGTATAATTTCGTAACCATATTTCAAAATTTGAAAATAGCAGTTAAATTGGATTATACTCTTTATAGTCGCGCCGGCCTAAGAACGTACTTGGTCCCGCCTACCCACGTGAAAGAGAGAGACAGAACAACTTGCAAAGCACCAACCACAGGTAGCTGGTAGATGGGCAGACGAATCTGCAGGCACTCCCTCCCACCCACCGTACCGCCGTTGTCCAACTGTTTCCTTTCCCGGGGAGAAGCGGCCCAACAATGGCACAGCGTCCAAGTCGTAAGTTACGGCGATGCTACTGAAATAGCAATAATACAATTTTTAAAGTTGGAATACGTAGGGTTACATTTGTATTTTCATAGAAAGATGTTAGTTACGTTCGATTAAGGTTATTGATATGACAAGGGCATTGATGAGTTTGACCATTGACTAAAGACGAAGTAGACATTTTCGTCTTTTGTGCATGTCCCCAACATTTAATCGTCCATCGCCAGTTCAACTATCAAATTCCAACGATCAACAAATATGAATGCGTTTGTTTACATCTGAATTTTCAACAGACCCACCCTTTTACATAAATATAGTACTTTGTACAACTTGGATATAACTTAGCAGCATCAAAACTGGGGAAGAGGAAGAGTACACTCATCTCAAAGCAGTTACTTATGTAAACTGTGTTCAAACATAAAGTACTAGCCACGTTGTCTTTGATAGCACTATTATCAGACAAGCAGCCAATTTTGGGACATGGAGAGTGGTATTGTGCAGCTCGCATGCGCGCCCTACCCCATTTGCCCTCTGCGAGTTTGACAGCCCTCCTGCTGGCGGGGACACCAGGCATGGTTAGGGTGATGAAAACCGCGGCACGTCCAAGAAGACTAACCCATTCGGTCACACCACAGTGTTGTAATTGTGTAATGGTTATAGCATTCAACTGCTCCCAATTAAAGGAGTTACTGATCTGACTCCGTTCGACGTGTACTGAACTAAATGCCTGGCAGAGCGCACCTCTGCGTCCTGATACCTGACGCATGTCTGAAGTGACACTTATATGCCCGGAAAAATCCTGATCTGAGGTGCGCTCTTAAGTACTCATGTAAGCTCAGAATGGTGTCTCCTGTTATACCCTAGGGATCAGGTACAGAATGGTTAGTCTTTAGGATCAAGCTGAATAGATAATCAGAAAACATGTGTAATGGTTACATGTGTCTGTACTTGTGTCTAGCGATTTTTTTTTGCAGCCAGTGAACAACGTGCTGCGTGCTCAAAGACATTACCATTCATTAAAGAGAGGCGTGGTAACTTTCACAAATCCGATCACCCGCAGGGGACCTCTTTCAAGGCTCAGTGGTACCGATTCCCCGCTGTGAACAGCAGTGGCTATAAATATACTTCTTGTGCAACATGCTCACGATTGTGGAAACTGACACTGAGAGAGTTAAGTAGTATGATAAAGCTACAGTTTACCATTGTCCTCCATACTATAGAGGTGAGTATATATTGACTCTGACTTACGTGTAGAGGCAGCAAAATATTTCGAACCCAGTGACTTGTAGGTTAGGCTCACAATTTTATTCATTACGCTATTTGCCTACTGACTGCTGCCTCAGTGAGTGGCCAGATTTAACCCCAGACCAGGTGGCAGGAAATTATATCAAAGTGATAGTTTACTTTCACGTCTGATATTCTGATATCAACTCATAGTCATTCAGGGCGTGTTACAGTTACTCTGGTACAAATGCGAAGGTGGTTTAAATGTGTACTAGTTTTAAAATTTAGCTTGTCATCAAATCAGTTTGCAAATTTTTTCTGTTCCTTTCGATACGTCAAGGAGGAGTGTAAATAAACCAAGTTGGACGGGACCTCTCCACCTGAGCTTCAAACCTTTTGAGTGATGAGTATGGTCACCTATTTTTCGCGAAAAGATTTATGCACAGACTAGATTTAAGCTTCTTACTTGTCGGTTTGCAAATTCCCTTTGGCTATTGGCTGCGTGTCTATGTGAGAAGACATTTTCTACTCGACTGGGAAAAACAGATTAAAGTTACCCAGACGTTGGACACCCGTGATTGGCTGGCAGACACTTAAGACGCGTGCGAGTTATAATTATCCAATCGCGATATTGGTTCTGAACTAGCGAGTTTTGGAGTACAACAAGTTGTTGAATATTTTCGCGGAAAACAGGTGGCCCTCTAGTGATGAGTAGAGACCCTAAGTTCTCGCGTTATAACACGTTAACATACTGTGCTACATAGGCTTATCCTTAGCCGAGCGACTCATTGGCTGCTGCCACAGCCAGTTTTGATACTGATGCTCGAATCAGCCACACGAAATTTAGTCACCCAGCTACTAAGGGTTTACTGTTTGTTCAGTTCGCGCAGGGCGTGTCGGAAGCATGAAGACGAATGCGAAACTATTATATATTTAACTTATGTATAGCCTGGCTCTGAATTATTACGTGAAATTTAGGATATTTAGTGATGAGGTGACTAGATTTAAAGGTAAAGTATGTTAATATATATATATATTTAAAATATAACATGAACTGCCATGAGTTCTATCAGCACGAAGGAAAAAAATCGATTGTCAGTGCTGTTGAATCTAAGAACAAAAAATTACTGAAGTTCAAGCCACAGCGGCATACTGCATAAAGTACTAATTGTAGAGCTCCGAGTATTTAGCTTATTTTTGTGGCATCAAGCTAGACTTTACAGTCCTCTATACACTCGAGACATTACCGTTTGCTTATTGGTTGCTGCGATCAAGTGAAGACTTCGTACAGGACTGTTCAACGCTCACTCTCACAACTGCTTCCTGCTTATTACTGGGTGACTGTTAAACGGGGCGTATATAAATAACAGCCATTAAGTCACAAAAGAAGTAGAAAAAAAAGTGTTCGAAGACTACCTTGGCCACGAATGAATTCGCAATGTACTTGGGGGCTCTAATTGTATTAGACTATCCACAGGGAAATTCTCTGCGTTATTATTTGACATGTTAGACTTTACTTCCCTATCCTTACCAAGGAAAATTTCGTTATTTGATTGGTTATTGGTAGGGCCACTGATTTTTCGAGAATAAATCAGAGTACACAGTAGACTTCAATACTATATATGCACCTCGGCTGTTGTCATACTTCCATTGGCTGCTGGTTTCGTTTCCGCATTTGACCGAGCCACTCATAATTCCGCAACTCCGACACTCTGCCTTCGTGATTAGTGCGCAAACAGTTAACACCAACCAGTACATGCTTCAGCTTATCAAAAATTTTGGACGACCCCACAGTGCTTTGAATAGTCTCTTGTCTGGAAATCTTTTCGCGAAATATCACTGCCCCTAGTTCTTGGCAACTATACGGCATCATTTACCTGGATGACAGCTCCATTGAAGATCGATGACCCTACCGTCGAGCATTTACTACTGGCTAAAGGTTTCCTTGGGATGTGCCATACAATTGTCGGCCAATCGCATACTACGAGTGTATGGCATCTTGGATGGTAAAGTAAATTTTGCAGATCCATATATACCTATACACACGCACACACATATAATAAACGTAATAATTAGAGTGGTTTACTTGATAAATTCAATGCTTTCTTTCTTAGTTTCCTACTTTGTTTTAAATAAAATAACTTTGATGTCTCCATACTTTTTACTTCTTTAAGTAACCAGCCTTGTGGCAAAAGGAATACCTCGTAAATTTCACTTACTCGTTTTCAAAATCTAAAGGCTTGGCTGCTATTTGTCACAAAATTATTTCTTTACCGCAGAGCTGCACGACAACCTTGTCTGCGTTATAATTTATTTCAAACGGCTTTCAAATCGTTACCTGTTTAAGAAGTGTGTTAATTTGGGAAGTATTAGTTGAAATCCGTGGTCTTTTTTGGGTCATCCCACCGAGGCCAGCTCTCTTTCGTGACAGTAATTTCCCTACGCGGCCACAAATTTTCCTTGCATTATACAAATACATTTTTTTTTGCCGATGACGTTTTTACTGTCGGCTACCGCGCAGGTGGCGTCTATGGAAATGATATATTCGCGCTAAAGGCTCGCTGTGACATAAATTCCACAAAAGTGATTTCGACTCCGAAAATATTCCTCGACATTTTCGTGGCAGTTGGCTTGGCGGGCCTTTATAAGTGTGACAAGGCAAGCGTATAATTCGAACACGAATTGAAAATTTCTCCACGAGTCGTGCGTTTCAGTTCATCGACTTCGTTCTTTCGAAATACCTGAAAAACTGACACAGAAAAAAATAAAGTACTGGATGTATTGGATGGAGTCCGTCGTTTGCTTTTCCGATAAATAACGCTAGTGACCCCCCCCCCTAGCATTACGGCATCGACAAAGGTATAGGCGGTAAACGGTAAACAGAGCTATTTTGGAATCAACCTTTCAAGAATGTCACTGCCCCTACCTGCATATATTTCAACGGGAAATCCGACTAGCGTTCACCCAGTGAGGTTGGCAACGACGGAGGGAAGGTAGTTACATGTCGTAACGTTGAATTAAAAGTTTTGTGTAAACATTTGTGATTACTGAAATAACTTATCGGTTTTCTTTTATTTTTCTATGAGTGTAAGTATAAGAACCAACATATTTGTAAAATATTTTCCTTTTTAATAATTTCGCAGGTTCACTCGTCCGGCGTGTGAACTAAGTGATCAGGCCCATGGCAATGCTGGTTTTACATATGGTGGGAAAATGCATAATGTTCATACAAGTAGATCTTAAGCAGGGCTTTTAAAAGTACTCAGTTTACCGCGAATAGCCATTAAATAGANGAATAGCCATTTAGATGACTTCAGCAAACGATACATTATGCAAATTATTTCCTTAGGGGTGAAATGACAACTTTTGTACAGCTTACACTTCGTGTTATTTATGCATAACGTAACGAATACATTAAATAGATTATTCGTACAGCATTTTTATTGATTAAGTCTAATTTGAAAGGTGTGCACTATCGCAGAGTAATACAGATGTACAGAGTAGAGAGACGAGAATGGCGTGGCGTTTCCTTTGATGTCGGCGTACCATCTCTGTGATTGACTGCGCAAGGTTCTGGAAACGGGTCTTGTGAGCGATTGCCTGACACCCGCTGCGAAAGGTTCTCTATTGGCTGGGCTGTAGGCTGGTGAGTAGGTTACCAGGCACTCATTGGTAAACGGTGTTCCGACACGATGTTGGCCAGTGACGCCAGCAAAATGGCTTCACTGGCCAACAGCTTGTCGAAACGCCGTTCACCAACCAGCGCCTGGTAACCTAGTAGCCAGTCGACAGCCCAGCCAATAGGAAAACGTCCACAGCATGCAGCCAGTAGCTATGCAAACACAAGACCCGTCCCCAAAAGTCTCGAGCAGCCAATAAAAAATAGGTGCTCAGTAGTATGATTATGCCAATCCGGGAACAAGGGCTGAGGGCTGAGGCGGCGATGCACCGTCCTCCATCTTGGTAGGCATCACAGCCACCACCCACCATATTGGTATGCGTCACAGCCGCCATATTGTGTCCTTGACCATTACCTTTGTCGACCATATTGATAGCAAGTATGTTGCCATCTTGGATTCTGCCATATTGTGTCCTTGACCTCGACCTTTTTCGGCCATATTGTTTACAATTGCTGTTTTGGAAGGTGCGGCCGGCAGCCATGTTGGTCGGTGCAGTCAACCATCTTGGTAGGCATCACAACCATCGTCCGCTATATTGATTCCAGTAGTTCCTTCATCGCCTGCTAGGGGCGCTGGTGTCATTTTCGCTAGGACACCATATTTGTTCTAGAGTTGGCTGCTAGGGGTACTGATTTCTTTTATTTCGGAACTAAAAATATCGTTTGGAGGAGGGCCGGATCGGACTGCCGAACCTTGGGTCCGCAAGGAGATGTCTTAGAACACTCGGCTATCAGGACATTTGCTTGGGCAAGGATTTAAAAGAAGTATATATAATATCATGCGTATGGGGGAAAAATTAAATTTAAAGAAAATTGTTAATTTTGCTGTCGTTATTTCAGAATAATAAAATATTTAGTCACTTTTTTTAACTATTTTATTCTTATTAAAAATTATGAAAATATGTTCTTAGAAAATAAAATGTAATTTTTGTGATTTCATTTAGTTGACTGGAGTTGAGTTTGCGAGCATGCAAGGACAGGCCGGGTTCCAACCTTGTCAAAACAATCGTAAAAATTTCAGACATCAAGGAATCGATTTATTTATAATTAATAAGAAATATTTTATGTAAATTTATTTAATTTTCATTTTAAAAATACCAAAATCTTAAAAAAATATATAGTAAAATGTATGGAAAATTTATTTTAAATGTAAAATAGGTTTTTAAAAGTTTAATTATGTTATTTTTACACTTCCAGATGACACTTGGCAACATTTAAAACAATAAAACATACTCATGGAGGTATGTGGATTTAAACCAACTTCCTCTTGAACAGGAGTTGGGTATTATAACCACTGAACTACTTAATAAACGATAATATTACATTCTTAAAATCTGTTACGATAGCCACAAAACGAAGAAGCTGTCACTCATTCATACAATTACATACATTTTTAATGTATAAAACATTTGGTTAAAACATTTTTTCAATCAATGCATACATGACCACATTTATTGGAGAGCTTTTTTAATTTAAATTCATCGTATTAAGCATTTTAAAAACTTTTTAAAGGCAAATTATGTATTAAAAATATTATGTTATTTTCAGTCGGGGTCTGAATCATATGTTCCTATGCATACATTCAATGTTTATATATATTCTTTTTAATAATTATGTAGCATACCACATTTTTTCAAAAGTCGGCTCGTAAGTAAGCGAATATGTACAGGCATTTAGTTAGGCAAATATAATCTGCGAACTCTTAGGGGGCAAGCTCGTGATATTCAGTTTGCAAGTATCATTTATACCTCCAGAAATGTATGTTTAAGCCCTTTATAACCATAGTGATCGGCCTATATATTTGCTTCATGGTGATGTTTTTAACGAAAACAGTTTATGAGAGACTGGTTACGATTTAGGGTTAGTAAGAAAAATAACACATATTTATTTTTAAAATATATTAAAATATATTACTAAATATACTCAAAAATATTCTCCATTTGCTTACACGAGTTGCAACAAAGTGTATTTCACGACTACCACTGTCAAACTAACCTTCATAACTGGAACTCAGCTCCTTATATACTGGCAAGCAGGCACCTTGACATTCAATGTTCCACCCACCATAACTCAAGTCTAGAGAAACTATAGAGCTCAGACCAGCCAAAACAGGAGCATCTCTGCCATCTGTAAACTAACATAAATTAACCTACCAAAGCCCCCTCCCCCCAAAAACCAAACCTAACATAACCTAACCTACCAAAGGCCAGAAAAAATATAAAATATCCTAACATAACATAACATATCATTGTTCAGATACAAATCATTCTTATTGTAAGCACTCACATGTCCTACATGTCTAGCATTATTTCAGCCACTTAAGAAAATTTTACATGTCCAGACATCAGAAACACACTTCAAACAGAATGTGGCCAATCAGCACTTCGAGTAACATTCACCTTACACTTACACATGAACAGTCAGGTCAAGCCGAATTATATTTAAAATCCAATATAGTCAAATAGAAATCCGGACACCATCAGGCCTACCCAAACAACCATACATTCATTTAAGCCCATATCACAATAATCCTTACCACCTGTCAACATAACATAATCGACTGATACCAGCCATAACATCTTCTATGGCCCAAGAATAACTCAATTCAACCAACCACCCAATATGTTAATCATACTATCTATCATACCTCAAGTGTACCAAGAAACTATAGAGTTCAAACCAGACCATAAACTGACACCCA
Organism: Clitarchus hookeri; assembly: GCA_002778355.1. Lineage (NCBI taxonomy): Eukaryota > Metazoa > Arthropoda > Insecta > Phasmatodea > Phasmatidae > Clitarchus > Clitarchus hookeri. The sequence goes on along the minus strand of NQII01000452.1, from coordinate 830,847 downwards.
TTCCCTATGATCTGTCAATATACACCATAGCACATAATTACCCATAATTACCCATAAATGACCTCTGATGACCCATAAATTGCTCCTAAAATACTCATAAATTACCACTAATTATGGTGGGTGTGGTGCTGATTGTGGTGCTGTTTTGGTACATGTGTGCATGTGGTACTTATTGTGGTGCATGCGGTGCTGATTGTGGTGTATGTGGTGCTGATTGTGGTGTATGTGGTGCTGATTGTGGTGTATGTGGTGCTGATTGTGGTACATGTGGTGCTGATTGTGGAGTATGTGGTGCTGATTGCGGTGCATGTGGTGATGATTATTGTGCTTGTGGTGCTGATTGTGGTGCATGCGGTACTGATTGTGGCCTTTGTGGTGTAGATTGTGGCGTGCGAGGTGCTGATTGTGGTGAGTGTGGTGCTTATTATGGTACATGTGGTGCTGATTGTGGTCCATATTGTGCATATGATGCTTATTGTGGTGAATATGATGCAGATTGTGGTGCATGTGATGCAGATTGTGGTACATACAGTGCTGATTGTAGTGCTGATAGTGGTGTGTGTGGTGTTGCTTGTGGTAAGTGTGGTGCTGATTGTGGTGCTTGTGGGGCTGATTGTGGCATGTGGGGCTGATTGTGGCATGTGGTGCTGATTGTGGTGCATGTGGTGCTGATTTCGGTGCATGTGGTGCTGATTGTGGCACATGTGGTGCTGATTGTAGTGCATTTGGTGCAGATCGTGGTGCATGGGGTGCTGATTGTGGTGCATGTGGTGCTGATTGTGGTGCATGTGGTGCTGAGTGTGGTGCACGTGGTGCTGATTGTGGTGTGTGTGGTGCTATGTGTGGTACATGCGTGTTGCAAGTTAAAATAAATTCCCCTTATTTTAAAATAAAATTATTTAGTCATACCTTTAAAGCTGAAAGGTAGAAATTCTATTTAATAATCTTGCTTTAAAAAGTATAAGTCCAGGTCCCCCGGCATATTTAATCACTTCATGGGTAAACTGTACTTGTAATTTACTCTAAAAGTACCTCGAACTACAGAAGGCTCCCACCAAGCTTCGCCATTGGTCGATGCACAACTTGGACTTTGTATTGAACAATGTAGCACCACGGCAGGCCCCCACCATGCTTCCCAATTGACTATAATGCTTCATCGCGCGAAAAGGACTCTTCGTACAGACTGTTCTCTCATGCCGACGAGAATTTTAACCATAGGTGAAAACTCGATCGCAGAATTCGCACTGGCGACAACCAGTTAGAGATGGTGCAGGTTGCGGCTCCATTATCATTGAGGTCAAAGGCAGGTCTTCGTATTCGCAATTCATTTTCATGGTATGACGAGAGAGCGCTTTCAAATCGATGATCGTCTCACGGTGTCAGAACATCAACTATCATTTTTTAAAATAAAAATGTGGTTCTTTTTTTCAAGTAAAGAGCTTAGCTTGTGCCCACAAAAGGCCTTCAACCATAAAATTGATATGTTTCGGAGCATTCTGAGAAAACCCACATAGTCGTTCGCCCCCAGAAAAAACATGCAGATAATTATGTATACATAAATATAGAAATATAAAACAAGTGTCTGCTCCCATAGACCTATAATTATTAACACAATCACTATATTTACATGTACCATCAGCTAACTTATCGCACAAAGATGAACTATACTCTTCACACCGAGGATACAAAGCAAGTTATAATTTTCTTCTATCAGATATTCTATGTTTAGAAACTTGACCATCATTAAAATCCATATCACTGCAATCACACCAATAGTCTTTAAATTCATTGAGCCTAACCTTATCAAACTTGTTATAAGGATCTACAGTAATTTTATCATCAACATGAGATGGTTCATGACGAACAATTTTTATAATATCTAAAGTTATATTTTGACGTATACAAGTTGGTTTCTCACCAATCTACTTAAAATCTGGTTGTGTCTGGATCGGGTTCTGGCTGCTCACCCATGTTGTCTCTGGATCCATCATTCTTGTCATTGCCCATAGCATCAAGCTTTAGGGCATTTCCCTGTTCAGGAGTGTTGCGAGTTGTCGTTTTCGGTCCAACTATGGGACTGTGGTTTTCGGAGTTTCCCCCATGAAGTCTCACCAGTTCACACACTTAGGCATGATTATATGCAAAACTATACTTTACAAAAGTTCTAATACTACAGAGTCGCACACACAGTGTCACTGAAACTTGACTTGCCAGAGTTCAAGTATTCACCATTAACACTTGTGAGGGTTTGAACCTCACTGGCCCATGGGCCGAAGCCCAGGACCGACACTGATTCTTCTGTGCTCTCTTAGCCGTCTACAGCGGTAGCTGCACAGTGCAGAATTATAGCTGCTTACAGACGCATACCACTAGTCCTGCAGACGGGTGACCCTGTAGTCCGTTTCACCACCCGGCCGCGTTGAGACGGAGCACACAGCGTCCTTACCGCTGAAACTGGCAGCCGCAGGCCATTTGCGTATTTTAAGTTATACTCTGTATATATGCATAAGTGCGTGTGCATAAAAAAATAAACTATCCACCATTTTAGTGGAGTGGGTAAATTTATATGTACGTAGCAAAAACTTCCAGACAGAAGGTTTATACTACTATACTTCATCACTGTACAGCAAATGTACGTGTGTCCAAGTTAAAGTCATTATATAAACCCAAATCTAGACCGTTGGGTTGAGAACTGGAAACAAAGAAAAAGCAAGGGATAGGCTTAAGCAAAAAAATTATTGTTTACGCGTAAGTGTAAATTTTTGTGTGAAAAATAATGACTAGTATCATGGATATGTTGTCCTAAATTTGCTTACATTGTCAAAGGATATTTGTATTGGTTTGTTATATACACTGTATACCCTTAAGAATGAGCTGGTGGTTGTCTCAGTTGGTTAGTCACGTGTCTCCCACTTCTGGGGTTACCGGTTCGATCCCAGGCCTTGGGGGTTCTCATGTGGTCGGACACTGACATGGTGTGTGGTTTTTATTCGGGGTTCTCCCATTTACTCCCCGTTTTCATTTCGGTACTGCTCCACCCCCATTTCGTCTTCGGATTGGTTGTAGTGACAGGCCTGTCCCCCGGGCAGGGCAGCCGGTTCCGATTATCGCCAGCCCTCTCTCATCCACTGCGACCCTGCCGCAGGCAGGAACCACGCTGCGGATTTACATTTCCACCCCAAGAGTAGCATATGAGTGGTCAATAAATCGGTCTATAGTTAGGCTTTCTCAAGAGAATAATGACTAACTAACACGGAAGGAAATGATACGGCTGGAACGTAAGCAGTGCCTCACGTTACTTGCCAGTGGAATCAGTATGGAGAGTCGGTTAAACGGGCCACCTTTAAGTGCCTGACAAACCGGTCTAAGGAGACTGGATACTTTGCGGACCGTAGGCCAAGTGGGTGACCTAAAAGTGCAACCAGCGAAGAGATATCCGTGATGGTCCTGGTGAAAGTCCATCAGACATCAGAGGTCAAGTAGGAAGGCAAGTCAAGAAATAACAGTTATAGGTGGTTCACTTTTTGACAACAACCTTGTGATTACAAATCGTTATTCGTTCGCTGAGAAAAAAAGAAAGTACGGTTGTAGTAACCAAATATCTGTACCCTTATTCTATCTAGACGGATATAATTTCAACAGTTATTAGAGAAGCTGTTTATCATCTAAATATTGTTGAACCTGTATATTATTATTAAGGCGTCTATCTTTAGTAGTCATATCTGCAGGTCTCTGACTGTGACAATGTTTTCGTATTCCACATCACCGTATTCCCATTTACTCTCATGCATGGTGGGGCTGCGGTTGCTGATCGGTTACCCTGTTCGCCTCCCACCAAGGCGAAGCGGGGGTTCAATCCCCGGCCGGGTTACTTCCTGATTTTCGCATGTGGGAATCGTGCCGAACTATGCCGCTGGTCGGAGGGTTTTCTCGGGGATCTCCCGCATTCCGGCGTTACTTCGTTCTCACCTCAATCACCCTCATCGGCTCTCAAAACCTCGCTGTTTTAAGAGCCACCCAAATATCTTCACTCAATCTATTCACTCATGCATGGCAGTGTATCGTCAGTCATCTATTCGTAACTTTTCTGGAGTTTTCGCTCGATTTACTTTTTTCTGAACTGTTCTGGATTTTTCGCTTGACTTTTCTGCACTTCTCTAGCTAGAGAACTGTACTGGTGTCTTCGTTTGCTTGGCTTTTCTGAACTGTTCTGGAATCTTCGTTTCCTTGACTTTCCTGAACTGTTCCGGAGTCTTTGCTTGACTATTCCGGACTGTTGTGGATTCTTCGCTTGAATTTTCTAAACTGTACTGAAACTTTCAGGCGACATTTGTGGGCTGTTGCGGGAACTTGGGCAGAGTTTTCCAGACAGTACCGCGGTGTTGGCTTGGTTGTACTGCCCTGTGCTGGCGTCTGTATTGTTTGTGGATGGTGGCTCGTGACTCGCGCAGCCAGTATAAACTGTGGGCGGGGCGACGGGCGCCGGCAGCCCGAGGTATTAATGAGACGCTGTCAGAGGCAGCCTGGCCGTGTTTGCATTGTCGTGAACTCCGGAGGCGTGGCTCAGTGGCCGGCTCCCGGGCTTGTTCCGCACACGCCCTCCGTCCCAGCACGCACTTCGCTCTTCCCTCTACCGCCCACTCCAGCACACGACCACAACTTCACCAGAGGGTCCTCTGCGGTCACGACATCTAGGTTGCTGAGCGAGAAATAGTTGGGCTGCGTCTAACATTTGAGGTCTTCAGCGCCGATGCGGGTGCAGCAAAGTATATTGCAAGAGTTACGCAATTCGTTGGTGTGAGAAACAGGAGTACTTACCCCAATAAAACCAACCAGCGAAGGGACCGCGGTAGCTGAGTGGTTAGACTGCTCGCCTCCCACCAAGGCGAACTGGGTTGAATTCCCGGCCAGGTCACTCCAGAAGTTTCACAAGTGTGAATCGTTCCGGATGATGCAGCTGGTCGACGGGTATTCCTGGGGATATCCCGTTTCCCCCGCCATTGCATTCCGGCGCTGCTCCATCCTCGCCTCATTTCACCCTCATCGGCTCTTCAGACCTCGTTGTTAAGAACAGCCCAAATCTCTCAGTCCAACAACCCACCGTCGAAGGGCAACACATGCGACCATCCAGGTTTAACCACGCTGAAAATCTGACCCCATTGATTGTCGTGGGAGAAGATGGCACCTGCGTCACCTGTAACGCTCGCTCGCTTCACAACATTCACAATTATCTAGAAAAATTCCTTTCCTATTCTTATAAAAGCGGTTCTATGTCCATGTAAACAGCAACACGTATTTAATGCTAAAAACAGTAACGTTTTTAAAACTTTTACAAAACTGTGATAAAACTATTCTTACACAGAATTAAGTAGATCATTGTTGCTCATGTGTACGGGGTCTAAGGCAATGATTACCGAAGAATACAGAAGAAAAACAGACAATTGTTATCGCGAACTCCAGTCGTACGTTCCAGTAAAATGACATCGCTTGCACACTGTAAATCTGAATCAGTGAGAATTTCACTGTTTCAATCAGTCAGCAGTTCCTAACAAATTTAACAGCAACATCAGTCAATTTAACTGACGGACCAGTGAAAAAATACCAGTTTTCCTTCACTTATTGATTCAGTGACATTTTCCACTGATTAATCAGCCATTTTTTCCATTGTTTTCCAATTATTTCTTTTTACTGATTTATCAGTTAAACTGCGTGAAAAAATAGCCGTCAAACAACGTGTAAAAAAGTCGTTAAACAACGTTTATCAAGTGAAATAACAACGCATGAACTAGTAAAACCAAATACAAAATACTTTCTGAATGTGTTTATTCTTTCAAAACACCATTTTACGAGGTAACATGAACATTCAGTCTTTCATTCCGTTTTTACGTCTTTCATTCCGTTTTCATCTAATCATCACAGCGCTCTGTTTGAAGGCGTAAACTGCATGTAATGTGGTGAAGAGAGTGCACTCATTTTAAATATTAGTTTTAAAAATCCTAACGTTACCAATTAAAGTAAAAACGAAAATAAAGGGCATACAATTTAAAGTTACACACTTTCGATTAATAACTATAAAATATTAAATTTTCCTTTTAGGTATCAACGTGACTTAGCTCTGATGGTGAGGTAACGGTTTAAAAGCGAAGTGGAGGGTGTGTGTGTGTGTGTGTGTGTGTGGGCGCGCGTGTGTGAGTGCAAGCGTGTGTTCAATCTTGGCCAACTGGGGACATTTTTTTTTACTTTTTTAAACTATGGTAAATTGCGCAATATAAATAGTAGACTATCGTAAAAATGTTTATTTTTTCTTAATTATCTGGTAAATTCAATAAAAACAATATTTAATTCGCCGGTGCAGTTAGCTGTCACTTATTCAATCAGTGAAATTATTTCCCTGATTATAAGTGGAGCCATTTCCACTGTCGGGTAGTTGAATCTCACTGCGAATCAGTAATTTTCCACTGATTCGAATTTAGAGTGCAGTATTATGGCAGAACGTCGTAGGGGCAGCGATATTTCGATTTAACTGTTTTAACGCAAATCATGGAGGTTCAGAGACAAAGTTACTGAAATTCTGAATGCCCCAAACGAATACGGAAATAGTTTTTCAAGCAGGCGGCAGCCAGTGGCGGAAGAGAAACGGGAGTAGGAGGAGGAGGGGTGATAGGGAATGTGTATAAAGTATTGAAGTCTACGATGTATTAGGACATTTTTGTGAAAAATCACTAGCTCTTCACATTTCGGCTGCAGGTATAGTGGGTATTTATTTCGACTTTGAAGAAAAAGCGTGCTTTGCGAGTGAATCCATTGTTGGTGTGCAAATAATCTTCCCCAAACTTAACCGATTGCAGTAAAATCTTCGGTTTCAGTGGTACAGAATATTACCAAAATACAGGTCCCTATTTGCACACTTATTCACGAGGAATTATTCTCACACGTCTCACCAATGCTATAACACGATCTGATCTGATGAATATCATGGGACATAATAAGTAGGGATCTGGAAATTTGGTGCATTCATTTGTGGGCAAGCTAAACTCCGACCAATGAACCTTGGTGTTTCTAATTTCTATTCGAACACAGTTTGTTAGGAATCTCCCCGGACAACTGTCGACGAGACTTTCGACCAATAACGAACATGTAAAGAAGACCAGGACCAAATCTTGGGCTACCAAGTTTAGGGTTAAACCGGAGCAACAGCCGATGAACTACTAACTGATGCTCCAGTGAACAAAGGATTTCGGAGTCTATAGCTTGTTGCCGAATGAATATCTAATAAATTTTTTCGATAATCACAGACGTTATAAATATACCAATCATGCCTTAAAATACACTGTTAAGCTACGCACTCCACCAGAAAGAGTGACGATAACATTTGGGTTTATTATGTTGTATATTACATAATAATTTCACGCCACTCACAGTTTCTGCCAATGCTGTTGGTAACCGAAAGCTGAACAATAGGTTGATCATCAAACGTGTATTAATAATGTTATTACAATTAAATCCATGTAATTGTTAATTGGATTTATCTTATTGCCTTACTTTCACAGATTTAATGCTTTTCAGCTATCAAGGCAGCGAGTACCTTCTCAGCCATACCTCTGTAAGGTAATATACACCGCATACAGCATACGAAGTTTGAGAATCACGGAGTATTCAGTGCAAGAAAAGCATGCCGCGCGAGGATGTGATGTGACATGGCATGTACGAACTTATACCTGAAAAGTGACACATGCTTGTGGAACTCGGACCTATAAACTCTCCGTGACCAAGTAAATAGCATAATTATCTGTTACGAGCATCCGTGGACATCTCCGAATGCCGATCACTAACGACACAAATGAATTTCGCCGGAAGATTTCCGTGCAGAAAGCTAGACTTCAATATGCTATATGTATATATGCAGTTTCCTCTTTTATTGGCGCGTGTCTTTGTGAGAATACAGTATCCCTGGACTCGACCAATCAGAACTAGGCTACTCCTATACTGAGTGTCTGCGATTCGCGCGCATACATTCGACACGCTTCACAACTTATAACATCCAATCACGAACGTGGATCTGAGTCAAAGTGTTTCGCAATACAAACAGACGTTAAAACATTTGGCGAAATTCACGTGTTCCTAGTAATGATTAAAACGAGAAAGAAACTGAAGTATATACACGTTTAAAGTATAGATTGTGACGGAATTAATTTGCAAAGTTTTAACGCTTCCTATAATTAACGCCACTGATTTTTCGCGAATAAATCGGAGCACACAGTAGACTTCAATACTATATATGCACCTCGGCTGTTGTCATACTTACATTGGCTGCTGGTGTCGTTTCCGCATTTGACCGAGCCACTCATAATTCCACAACTTCGACACTCTACATTCGTGATTAGTGCGCAAACAGTTTACACCAACCAGAACATGCCTCAGTCAATCAAACATTTCTGGACGACCCCACAGTGTTTTGAATAGTATCTTGTCTGGAAATATTTTCGCGAAATATCACTGCCCCTACCTATAATTGTTTTGGAAACTAAGAACAAGAGTGGGTGCAGAGTGAGGAAAGTATTTAATCCAAAGACAGCTGTTGGGTTGAGGACCCTCGAGATATATGTGGGATGCTAGAGGAATGCGTTCCATGAATGTTGATATGCAACTCTCATCTTAGTCTTAGTGCCACATCAGTGCGGATCAGCCAGCGCTCTCCGAGATGACGAGATGACTGACTAGTTGCTACTGACGGCTTCATAAGAGGAATGGAACATCTCGCTCACTCATTAATGCCTCGCGTCTCCTCGTCAAATCATAACTGCGCGCCGCCACGGCAAAAACCTGCGTAGCTCCTACATTTAACGAGCGGTGGCCATCCTCGCAGCACGGTTAAATTAGTTCCATATCCATCCGCGGAGGCGTTGCTACGGTAACGAGTATCTCGCCGAGCTACACAGCGAGACGAGACGACCGCTTCGACGTTGCGGCATGATTGATGGGGAATTAAAACGCACGCGATTTACACTTCCGGTTTTACGTCTTCACTTTTCGTCTTTTTTGCGGCTAGTTGGCTTGGTCTCGCTGCTCTCCTGTAATTACCGACCAACTTTCTGCAAAACTTAAGGATGTCGACACTCTTCCGACATTTCTCCTGACGTCATTAACATATCCTTCAAAGGAGTGTAACAGCATCGAATAAAATGTATTTTATGACAACTTTGAGTATAACCTTGAGTTGGATAAGTGCAGGAATTATGGTGTTTTAGAACTGCAAGACTAGGTACATTAGAAATCCCTACAATGAAATATATTTCGTTATATTAAAAATAATTAATACCCTAAAATTATTATTATCCAAAATTATTTTATATTAGTTCTAAGAATATTCCGTAATTTAGAAATTTATTTAGTTTATTTATTTATAATATTTTTAACTTCACTTTTTAAATTAGTTATAGCTATAACACTCCACACGTTTAATGCATTTATAAATAGCGCGTGACCAATTCCCAAATTCTCGGTGGAGTAAAAATTGATTCGACATATTCTAGAGAAATATTTTAAACGAATTTCTCATACAGGTAATCTATTTTGCAAGACAATGGAAAACAATTGTTGTCTATGTGTAGGTACACAGGATTTTTGCGGAAAAAATTTCCACCAATCCTAGATTTCAATGTGCTATTACACTTTTGCAGTTTACACTGTGTTATTGGTCGCGTATCTTCGTCGGAAGACAGTGTGGTGCTTACTGAGCATATAAGAACTATGTTACTCCGGTACTGAACGTCTATGATTTGCGGGCAGGTACTTACGATCCACAACAGTTGAAACCATCCAATCGCGAAAGCGGATCTGGGTTAAATATTTTGAAATACAACTTGACAATCCTTTTCGCAAAAATGGCTGGTCCCTACCTATGTGGCGGTTAAAGAGAAACTGTAGTTGGTTTTGAAAATCACTCATGGTCAGAGATAAGTTAAGTACAGAGAAATGAAACAATAGACTAAATATGAGGTAGACAGCTTATTCGTCTTCTGAGCATGTACCCAACATTGATCTACAACAATCATACACAACTGTCAAAGTCACACGGTCAACAGTGATGAACGTGTTTGTTTACATCTTAATTTTTATATAGCAACCACAAGTATATGAATAAAATACTTTTACCAATTTGAACTTAATAAAACTGAATTAAATTTTGGTTAGAGGAAGTATACATACAACTCAAAGCATTTGTTTACAAATCAATTTTCTAACCTTGAATCCAAGCCATGCCGCTTTCACTAGACGTATTGGCAGAAAAGTAGTTCAATGTTGGGACACAGATATTGGTTGTGCGCAGCCAGCGAGATCAGTCTACCTCATCTTTAGTCCTTAAATGAAACGGCGTGGTGGCTCCTTTGACGTGAACGTATCCGCTGAATGGTCGTGCGAGGTTCTCTATAATGGGCCCTGTCTATGTCTGTGGCTTGACTTCCGGCTGGCCAGTAAGTAAAAACCACCGGTTTTTCGCGAAAAATATCCCATAGTTCAGAACCAATATCGTGGTCGGATGATGTTAACTCTCGCCTCTCTTAAGTGTCTGTCAGCCACTCACGGACCTTTAGTGTCAGAGTAACTTTATTCTGAGTGGCACAGTCGAGTAGAAAATGCCTTCTCTCACAGACATGCGGCCAATAACCATGAGAAATCAGCAAGTATGCTCCTAACCAGTTGAAGTCTAGCTTAAGCGTAAATATTTTCGCGAAAAGCAGGGGGGCTCTAGTTATAGTCTATTCGCGGTTTCTTCACACTTTTTGAATCAAACCTTTGAAAAATTACCACGTGTATGATGGGCTTGGTTGTTTTCTAAAATATGCGTTGTATCACAAGCGTTTCATACTTACGTTAACATAGAAATACCTTATTTTTTATTAAATAGATCTTCTACATATATTTGATCAGTTAATTATAATATTTTAATATAATTAATATAAATAAATAAGGGAGATAATATATATGTTGGCATTGCCCAGCAAAAAATATTTGTTGTGCAAAATATTATGACACTGAGTGCGCACGAAAGCGGAGCGCTTTCTCTGTGATGTACTATTCGACACTTGGTTGAACTTTGTTTGCACGAGGCGGAGGAATATCTTGGAAGTAGAACTTGAGCAGCACTTCAGAAAATTTGGAAGTAAACGCGAATGGACTGTTGCTGGCCGGACACGCCGTTTATCTGACATGTGCGGCCGGACGCCTGTTTCGCCTCTGTATCTGTGAGTGGTCTGTGTCCACGCAGCTGCGGCGTGACCTGCTAAGATGGTGCTCGTAGCTGAGTGGCGGCGGGCTGCAGAGAAGCTGGAGCGGACAGCGGCTGGGCGGGATGAACAAGAGGCGCTCGCTCGCTCGTTGCCCACGTCGCGCTCTGATCGCGGCGCGGCGGTCCATTACGATGGTTGATGAGGCGCGNCGGGCGGCACGCGGAAGGCGAGAAGTCGCGCTCACATGCTCATACATTCCTCTCCGCGGGGTATACCAAAACACGTGCCCCGAGACTCGGTCTTGCGTCCGGGTACGCGACCACACACGCGATTACATAAGCAGGGGAAGATAACCATTTATCTTAAGGGCGCAGCCTACCTGTCGCTTGAATTGCTTTGCAAAGAGTTTCAAATCCTAGTTATTTTTGTGATTAAACTGCTTAAAGCTCAGGTTCCTATATTATGTAGAAATTCTTCGTTTTCGTGTCATAATTTCAGTTTCAGAAATTTTTGATTATAGGGTATTTACAACTTACTAGCGTTTTAATACGTTTCTATCTCATTTTCATGGCGTGTTATTCCCTGCTTGCAAAATACGCAGGAACTGATTGATAAAATACAAATATGTTGTGACTTTTTACAACTAGCAGATAACACACAATAAAAATTAAGCACAAAAACACTAAACAACTCGTAAAATGTAAAATTTATATAATTAGCAAAGAGGAGTATGTAGCTGCGCCTTCAAGGTCAAGAAGCGAGCGAGCGATACGGGCGACACTAACACGCACCCCTTACGCCTCATTGCTCTTACGCGCAAAGCGTGCAAATGTTTCCGTCGTGGTGCTGTACTGTGCAAATTGGATATATAAGAGTCGAACTTTATTATACGCGATGGAAGCTCATAGATTAAACTACGCATGTGCAGCCGTACTTTTCTCTTACCGCTTAATGAAATTGCAGAGGCAAGCTTTAAAAATGCCATACTTAGCCATTTTCACGACTTTTTCTATAGGAATACACTTAATGTGATAAAAGTTAAAAAAAATCGATATCGATAATTATTATTATTATTTTTTTTTTTTGGCAAAAAGGCGTATTTCCACAACATTAACAGAGATATGTTTACTCGCGCAAACAACGATTTCACAGAAAATATTTCAGTACACGCTACTCTTAATGCGTACCCTTAATACGGATATACGAAAAGAAAACACATTTCTGATGAGGTGCAAATAACTCAATAAAGACATCACTGACATTATAAATACTATTCCCGAGTCCTCCAACAAAGCCAAAAGCGTCTTTCTATCATTGTTGTGTTTCAAAATATACTGGCCGGAAACATGCAAATATATTACAGGGACCTGCACTGAACCTTTCTGCAGACTTTACACTAATACAATCATAGGGTCACCGCTTACAGTCCCATAGGTAAAGTCCCGGAAATTTCGCAGTTTCATTTGATGAAGAGCTAGACTTCAAACATATGCATATTTGACTTTCGTTACAACTAGATTGTTGTTTTTAAGCCACGCCATTTGAACCAATAGGTAACACGCAAGGAAAAGAGGGCCGAGTCCCGTGTCACCTGGACTGGGAAAAAAGTAGAGCAACAGCCAATGAACCACTAACTGAGGCAGAAGTACACAAAAGATTGTGGATTCTTGCTTGTTGCCAAATTAATCGGCGAAATTTCCGGGTCTCTGCCCATAGGTGCACCCGGCGCGACGAAAACATAGCGTGGCAGTTGAGAGAGAGAGAGAGCTTTGCGGAAAGGAACTGTGCCTCAAACACGCAGAACAGCTTCTAGAGGCGGCGCCCTTGGCACTTTTCGGACTAACTGCTAGCTTAGAGGGGCCGCAGTGACTGAGCGGTTAGACTGCTCGCCTCCCACCAAGGCGAACTGGGTNACTAATACAATCATAGGGTCACCGCTTACAGTCCCATAGGTAAAGTCCCGGAAATTTCGCAGTTTCATTTGATGAAGAGCTAGACTTCAAACATATGCATATTTGACTTTCGTTACAACTAGATTGTTGTTTTTAAGCCACGCCATTTGAACCAATAGGTAACACGCAAGGAAAAGAGGGCCGAGTCCCGTGTCACCTGGACTGGAAAAAAGTAGAGCAACAGCCAATGAACCACTAACTGAGGCAGAAGTACACAAAATATTGTGGATTCTTGCTTGTTGCCAAATTAATCGGCGAAATTTCCGGGTCTCTGCCCATAGGTACACCCGGCGCGACGAAAACATAGCGTGACAGTTGAGAGAGAGAGAGCTCTGCGGAAAGGAACTGTGCCTCAAACACGCAGAACAGCTTCTAGAGGCGGCGCCCTTGGCACTTTTCGGACTAACTGCTAGCTTAGAGGGGCCGCAGTGACTGAGCGGTTAGACTGCTCGCCTCCCACCAAGGCGAACTGGGTTCAATCCCTGCCAGATCACTCCGGATTTTTGCAAGTGGGAATCGTGCAAGACGATGCCGCTGGTCAGCGGGTTTTCTCGGGGATCTCCCGTTTCGCTCGCCCCTTCATTCCGGCGCTGATCCATACTCACCTCACTTCATCCTCATCGGCTGTCAAGACCACAATGTTAAGAGCCACCCAAATCTCTTCACTCACTCACACTCCTAGCTTAGCTCGGCCTCTGCTTGTTTAACACTTTCAGGCACAGTGGTATATATATTGGACGTAGAACACGAAAAGGATGTGTTGCCACAAACTGTAAACAGCAGAAAAGAGTCTCCAATGAGAGACCCACACGTCGCGAAGGGGGCGGGTGCAGTCATCTTTCATAGTTGAAGATGTATCACATAGTACTTAACGATACAGAGGTGAAACAACTTTTTATACCGCGAACTTAATCAGTCCCAACCAGCAGTATGGATTCACTGACCACAACACGTAGTAGATAAGTACACAGAGACTAATTGGCCTGGCGGTACCTTTCAAGTGGACGTACCCATTCTCTGACTCGCTGTGCGAGACTCAGGGAAGTGTACTTGAATCTCTAGGCTGTTCAACTCAAAGTGACCAAATTTAAGGCCTTCCCAACAAGCATAATATCAAAAATAATTTTTTTTGATGTCAGACGCTAACTTTTGAGAGATATGAAATGTATACAGTCTGTTTATCAGTTACATGCTTAATTTTTATATTAACAACTGGAGAAATGATACAAATAAGCTAAAGGAACATTTAGGTACGCCCTTAAAAAGTACTCACTGGACTAGGGAAATTTTTCGCACCACGCAGTAGCCAGTATGATACAAGACCTGTTCCCAGAACTTCGCACAGCCAATGAGAGAATTGGTAAGTCACCTCAAAGGAACCGCCAAGCCGTTTTATCTGTGTATTCTTATCTATTCTGCGTCTTAGGTGTCTGGCCCCGTGTAACGGACTTCCAGTATCGCGTTGAATTCTGACTGGCACAGCCAGTTAAGATAATTTCTTCTCGCAAAGGCACGGAGCCAATAAACGAAGTAAAATTGTAAATTCGCCCGTATGGTACTGAAGCCTCAACGGTTTTTCGCGAAAATCCGGTTCACTGAAGAGCAAAAAAAAAAAAAAAAAAAAAAAAAAAACTGGTATAGGCATGCGTATGCAAATAACAGAGGTATGGAACCAATCAGAGTAACGCGATGCGTTCGGCAGCTAAATCGGTTACTGCTGCTGCAATGACAGGCTATGCAGATTTAAGTGGGTTTGACCGTGGTGTTATAGTCGGCGCGCGAGAGATGGGACATAGCATCTCCGAGGTAGCGATAAAATTTGGATTTTCGCGTATGACCATTTCAGGAGTGTACCGTGAATATCGGGAATCCGGTAAAACATCACATCTTCGACATCGCTGCTGCCGGAAAAAATATCGGGAAATAACGGGACAAACGACGACTGACGAGAATCATTAAACGTGACAGACGTCCAACCCTTTCTCAAATTGGCGCATATTTGATTTGTGGACAGCCCTGCTGGATTAATGGTGTGAATTGCCTCATGCATACCTTCAGACATTAGTCGAGTTCATGCCACGTCGTCTTGCGGCACTTTTGCGAGCTCGGTGGGAGGGAGGGTGGAGGGGGAGGGGCCCTGCACGATATTAGGCAGGTGTACCAGTTCTTTTGGCTCTTGACTGTAATAAAGAGTTTCCGCAATATTACGACGTTCGCATTTTTTGAATAAATTGAAGACATAGTATTACTTTGCCAACTGCTTTAATGAAATTCACAGTGACATAACATTTGACGCATGTCGCGCACAGTATAGGCATGGCGCTGTTACCACACCCTGTCATACTTAGCCAGGACAGGCAGCTAGTCAGGGCAGGCAGCTGACAACGCAACTTCCAACCCGGGGATTCACCCTCGGAGAAGAATCGAAGCCATAATGAAACAGGGTAAGTCCCGAGGCGTATAGCTGCTCGACGATAAACCTTCAACCAGATAAGCCACACAACGAAGGAAACAGGGAATGCCCCAGCTAGATTTTATGCAGAACACAGCTCCGTAGGAATCCCCGCGACCCCACCCTCACTTGCCCTCCGCCCTAGATGGAGGGCACAAGCCGCTGACGAGAGACAAATCAGGCGCAAAAATGCCCGAGCGACACAGGGGTAGACCCCGATTCTCTCGCCAGAAAGTGCTGACAAAGGTCAGTCAAATATAGCGGGACACGAGTTAAATTCACGAGAGCAGCAAAGGCGGGGACAGTTGTTCACAGGCAGTTGTTCAGCCGAGACGGGAAGGAGTTGTTTGGCAGCCGCGATGCGAGGCAGAGAAGGCAATTAGCACGAGTGTTAGTAAACTAAGGCCGGGGTTCGGACCCCGGCCCAGTTAGTTGTTCACAGCCAGTTGTTCAGTAACTTTGCCGAGAGGCGGAGCAGTGAGCTCCCCGCACCGAGAGTGATGTAGGAGTCAGTCAGTCAGCCAGCCAACCGAGGCCGGGGTTTCGGACCCTGACCGAGCCAGTGAAGTTCAGTCAGTTAGCCCGAGACAGTATGTGTAGAGTTCAGGAACAAACCAAGTCGGGACGCGAAGTGCGAGACGAGTGGGAAACAGTCAGTCAGTCAGTGAGTCAATTGTGATGTCACCGGGGAGAGAACCCAGGAACAGTCGAGACTTTATGTGTAAATTTCCGGGACAAACCTAGTAGAAGTGCCGAGAACTTATGAGTTCATTCCCGAAAAAGTAGTGGCAGTTTCCGAGGCGGAGAAGTTGGGAGCATGAGATGGGTCGTGGCAGACGTCGATGTAGGAGAGGAGACGCGAGGTCTCCGACGAGGAATGCCAGCCGAGATCGAAGAGACATCACAAGTCCTGGGAAATCAATTCCTAACTTCCGAGAAGGGAAGTCGAGCTGACCCAGCTACTTCAACCAAAGGCGGAGACATGTGGTGAGCTTCAACGAGGAGCACCACGTCGAGAGGGAGTAGTCCAGTGCAGCCTGGCACCGAGAAGGCTGAAGCAGGGTGGGGGCCCGCCAAGGGCTCCTCGCTGGTACGTGGTAGGGAGTCAGTCAAAACTGAAGGAGAAAGCCAGCTGAGTACAGCACGCCAACGAGAGCCAGTCCGAGGGCTTGTAAAAGGGCCACCCAACTCGCCAGACCCCACTACCGCCGGAACTCACCAAAAGCCGCAGTCACAGATAAGTACAAACGTCTCCAGTCAAGCAGCTTCCCCCCGAAGCATAGCATTCCGCTAACCCACTCTTCAGGCCTACGACTTGTAGGGGGGCTCAGTCTCGTTAACGTGTGTAACAACACATATCATCTTTCAGTCATATAAAAGACTTGTGTGTGAACTAACCGAGAATGAGAGTATTTGTTTACCCCTTACGCAACAACCGCAGATGCACTTAGTCTGCACCAAAGTATAGTAACTCAGTACCCTACTAGCCATCATCCGTAAAACCTGCTGTTTACTTCAGCATCCGTAAGGCTAGAGTACACAGATAACTAGAACTTGTGATTTTTGCGCGAAAAAATATTAGTACACGCTAGACTTCAATACTGCAAGCCCCCACCAGCAGTTTGTCTATTGCCATTGGTTGGTGTCTACTTAAGAAGGCGTTTTCATTTTTATTCTGGACACTCAGAATTCAGCAACATCGGACCGGTACACGTGATTCGTGTGCAGACAGTTAACACGTATCAAAAAATAATTCAGCTATTAGAGGCATGGAAAAGACCCTACAGTGTTTTGAAATATAGCTTGTCTTGAAATCTTTTCGTGAGATTTCACTACCCCTACATATGATTGTAGTATTTGGTATACAGATCAATAAACCAGACGCATTTCCCGATCGTTATAGTCTATTTGCAGTACCTTCACACTTTTTAAATCAAACCGTTGAAAATACTAGTGCATATGACGTATTTGGCTGTTACTTAAGCGATTCATAATCACTTCACACATCTCTTAAAATAAAGTTATATAATTTTTTGTTTAAAACAAACTTGAAATTATATTGTATTTATATTTGATTGTTACTTAAGCGTTTCATAAGCGTTTCACATATATCTTAAAATAAACTTATCTAATTTTTATTTAAAATAAACTTGAAATGATATTGTATTTATAAATTATAGCATTTCATTATAGTTAATATAAATTAAAACTGAAATAAAATTGAAAAAATATATGACAACAGTAAGAAATAGTTCTTTTAAAAATATTATTAAACTGAACGTGCTCAAATGCGGTGGGTTAAACAGACCTTAGTTATTATCGTACGGCAGTAACTTTAGACACCTCCCCCCTTCAAACGACTGTGGTTTGTGTGTTTAGACGACTATGAAAACTAGCCTGCTCCCAGATTATTTCCCGGCATTTACGTTTCTCTACTGTTAAATAAAATAAAGAATAGCATGACAAAGCTTAGCTATTCCCCTTGTGATGAGCTGAGTTTTATCATAGCATTGTTAGAGTCAAAGTTATCTAGAGCTTATTTTGTTTCTACNGTTCCCCTTGTGATGAGCTGAGTTTTATCATAGCATTGTTAGAGTCAAAGTTATCTAGAGCTTATTTTGTTTCTACAAACACTGATTTATTGCTCGGAGAACTGATTGTTTGGTTTTAGTGTACTGTTTAACTAACTTTTTTTTTTTTTTTTAATAAGCTGCTGTCTATGTATGAATGTATCTACTCTTCTGACTGCGGTAGCATGAATTCTGCTGATATGATCATGTAACGGGAGGGAGGAAAAACTGGGTTTTAAATAACGGATAGCGAGCTTCTATCCAACCAACAGAATCCGGTGAAACAAATTTGCATAGATTGTTGAAAGGCAATTTTTTTTTTTACTAAAAGGAAATTCGACAATCCAAGATNCCGGTGAAACAAATTTGCATAGATTGTTGAAAGGCAATTTTTTTTTTTACTAAAAGGAAATTCGACAATCCAAGATCAGTTGTTTTTAATAACATAAAACAATGTTCAGATCACTTACAGGTCAAAATATTTGCCTGGATCAGTTGTGAGTGCTTGATTAGCTGGATGTAAGAAGAATATTTTGTTGAGGTGAACAAGTCTTTTAACTTGGCCAGTGGAACTATTCTTTTCCCGGAATGACACGCACACGTGTAACGGGCATCGTGTGATGGCGGAGCCTCACTGAAGTTAGATATCCGGCAGCAGAAGATTGATACTCGTGTCTGGAGATGTCATGCTGACCCAGATTCTCAATCTCGTGATCGAGGGAGACTAACGACACGGAAACTAGGTACTCGCAGGTTGTTATTTACCGTGACTGTTCACCTAAGCAGCGTNCACTACCGCCGGAACTCACCAAAAGCCGCAGTCACAGATAAGTACAAACGTCTCCAGTCAAGCAGCTTCCCCCCAAAGCATAGCATTCCGCTAACCCACTCTTCAGGCCTACGACTTGTAGGGGGGCTCAGTCTCGTGTACGTGTGTAACAACACATATCATCTTTCAGTCATATAAAATNAGCATAGCATTCCGCTAACCCACTCTTCAGGCCTACGACTTGTAGGGGGGCTCAGTCTCGTTAACGTGTGTAACAACACATATCATCTTTCAGTCATATAAAAGACTTGTGTGTGAACTAACCGAGAATGAGAGTATTTGTTTACCCCTTACGCAACAACCGCAGATGCACTTAGTCTGCACCAAAGTATAGTAACTCAGTACCCTACTAGCCATCATCCGTAAAACCTGCTGTTTACTTCAGCATCCGTAAGGCTAGAGTACACAGATAACTAGAACTTGTGATTTTTGCGCGAAAAAATATGAGTACACGCTAGACTTCAATACTGCAAGCCCCCACCAGCAGTTTGTCTATTGCCATTGGTTGGTGTCTACTTAAGAAGGCGTTTTCATATTTATTCTGGACACTCAGAATTCAGCAACATCGGACCGGTACACGTGATTCGTGTGCAGACAGTTAACAGGTATCAAACAATAATTAAGCTATTAGAGGCATGTAAAAGACCCTACAGTGTTTTGAAATATAGCTTGTCTTGAAATCTTTTCGTGAGATTTCACTACCCATACATATGATTGTAGTATTTGGTATACAGATCAATAAACCAGACGCATTTCCCGATCGTTATAGTCTATTTGCAGTACCTTCACACTTTTTAAATCAAACCGTTGAAAATACTAGTGCATATGACGTATTTGGCTGTTACTTAAGCGATTCATAATCATTTCACACATCTCTTAAAATAAAGTTATATAATTTTTTGTTTAAAACAAACTTGAAATTATATTGTATTTATATTTGATTGTTACTTAAGCGTTTCATAAGCGTTTCACATATATCTTAAAATAAACTTATCTAATTTTTATTTAAAATAAACTTGAAATGATATTGTATTTATAAATTATAGCATTTCATTATAGTTAATATAAATTAAAACTGAAATAAAATTGAAAAAATATATGACAACAGTAAGAAATAGTTCTTTTAAAAATATTATTAAACTGAACGTGCTCAAATGCGGTGGGTTAAACAGACCTTAGTTATTATTGTACGGCAGTAACTTTAGACACCTCCCCCCTCCAAACGACTGTGGTTTGTGTGTTTAGACGACTATGAAAACTAGCCTGCTCCCAGATTATTTCCCGGCATTTACATTTCTCTACTGTTAAATAAAATAAAGAATAGCATGACAAAGCTTAGCTGTTCCCCTTGTGATGAGCTGAGTTTTATCATAGCATTGTTAGAGTCAAAGTTATCTAGAGCTTATTTTGTTTCTACAAACACTGATTTATTGCTCGGAGAACTGATCGTTTGGTTTTAGTGTACTGTTTAACTAACTTTTTTTTTTTTTTTAATAAGCTGCTGTCTATGTATGAATGTATCTACTCTTCTGACTGCGGTAGCATGAATTCTGCTGATATGATCATGTAACGGGAGGGAGGAAAAACTGGGTTTTAAATAACGGATAGCGAGCTTCTATCCAACCAACAGAATCCGGTGAAACAAATTTGCATAGATTGTTGAAAGGCAATTTTTTTTTTTACTAAAAGGAAATTCGACAATCCAAGATTAGTTGTTTTTAATAACATAAAACAATGTTCAGTTCACTTACAGGTCAAAATATTTGCCTGGATCAGTTGTGAGTGCTTGATTAGCTGGATGTAAGAAGAATATTTTGTTGAGGTGAACAAGTCTTTTAACTTGGCCAGTGGAACTATTCTTTTCCCGGAATGACACACACACGTGTAACGGGCATCGTGTGATGGCGGAGCCTCACTGAAGTTAGATATCCGGCAGCAGAAGATTGATACTCGTGTCTGGAGATGTCATGCTGACCCAGATTCTCAATCTCGTGCTCGAGGGAGACTAACGACACGGAAACTAGGTACTCGCAGGTTGTTATTTACCGTGACTGTTCACCTAAGCAGCGTCGTCGTCAGCTGTTCGACCGCCTAGCACGTCGATAAATCACTCTCGCCGTGGCTGGTGCGTGCCGACTGCCAGCAAGCTGACACCATGTAATGTTTTACCTCGGAGATGTACAGTTATCCAAAGAAGCTACTTGTGTGTGCTGATACCATCTGAGAGAGCTTGAAGCGACAATGTAACGTGTCTATCTTACCAATTGGTGCAGTCATGTGTATTATACTAATTTTTTGAAACACACGTAACAAAACTGTATCCATTTCGGGGCTGAAATAAAATAAATACGTTAAATTATGTATGCCAGCGGTTGTTAACAGTACACAATATACGATTTTTTTTGCAGCAAGAAGTTTATTTATAAGTGTGATGCAAGTATTTTAGTGAAAAAGAAATAAAATAAAATTGAACTTACAAGTCACTCAAGCATCCTTCTATTTATTTTCTTCTTCATTTGTGAAATTAACGTGATTTGAACCGAGAGGCAATATCTCCACGTGTGTTCTGTCAAGGATATTGTCCTAAACTGCCCATGTCTCGTTTCTAAAGACAGGCAGTCTAACTTGTAGTTACAAGCAAAACGTCTTGTCATATATTATATGTACGCAGGTTAGCGTATATCAGAAACACATCGTGCATGAAGTTCCTTGGTCAGATAGGTGGAACAGGCCTGAAATTTTTTTGTGAGAATTCACTTCAATTAAAATCGGTAAAACTAATCTCATTTTCTATTTCGATTGCAACAAATAACAAATTATAAAGTAAAAACAGAATGGCAAACATTTTGTTAAATCTTTTCTGTTATCTATGAAAGAAACAATTTTTTTACTCACCTTAGACCACAGCAGCTCAGCCGAAGTAGCACCAACAGAAATCTGAAACATTAAAAACGCTATGTAACCACACAGTATGGCGTAGTAAATCAAGTGATTTGTATAAACAACATTACTCCTATGTATGTTAACAAATTTTAACAGCAGTCAGTAAAATTAACTCACTGCGTAACTAGACAAAAAGAGAATTTTGCAAAATGACTCCAGCAATGCATTTAGACTCAATAACTTTTTTTCTAATTACTAAAACAAACTCTGTGTAAGCTATGATTTATAACGCTACATTGATTTACACTAAAAAAATGAAATTCCGTAATTTCGACAAACAGAGCAAGCAATTTGTTGCGGAACAATATCCAAGTGAACGGTAGACTTAAATGAATTTTGCACAAATTAGAAGTATTTTTAGTCATTGACTGCTGTTGGTGTGAGAAGTCGTTCTCGCATCTGACCGGGCCTCAAAATATTACGTAACTACTTCGGCACTGAACTTGGTTATTCGCGTGCAGGCAGTTAATATATTTACAAATTATATTCCAGGCAATCAAGAAAGTAAAAGAATTTATATTTTTCCAAAACATAACTTTCTCCTGAATATTTTTGCTTGGTGTACTATAAGATGTTAGTTTTCTTTTATAATTCACAATATTTTTATACTGGAAGAAATTAAGTATCTTAAATTTCAAGAACAGCACACGTACTTTCTCATAATTTTTTAACCTGCGCCAAACTTTTTAATTTAAATATTTTCCATAAATAATTTCTTGAATCGACATGAAACTAGCGACAAAGAAGGATTGCACATATTTGCGCAACACTGTAGGCGGCACACAGCTCTATTCAGTAGGAGCATAAATGTGCGATAATCTAGTACGTACGAAGGAGTTCGATTGGTTTCAAATATCTAAATTGCGTCAAGCGTGTAACACTTATTTTCTACAAAACTGTTGCTATTTTTGGAAATTAACTTTTTTCTTGGTTTTTATCGTTCATGGATTGTTAAAAAACTGAAACGATTGAAATTCCTTTATTTTATTAGTTCGTAATGGATAAAGAGAATTTGAACGTAATTATACTGCAAATAAACAATATTATCCCTAAAACACACTAAAATTAAAACTTCAAATANAAGAGAATTTGAACGTAATTATACTGCAAATAAACAATATTATCCCTAAAACACACTAAAATTAAAACTTCAAATATTTTGATTTTGTTTGCACGTCGATATTGTTATTGCTATAGTCTATTCACGGTATATTCACACATTTGATCAAACCTTTGAAAAATCACCCCATATGTTACATATTTGGTGGTTTCCTATATAAATTATGTTTGAAAAGCATTATATACGTCTGTTAACATAAAAGTGTATTATTTTTGGTTAAATTGAACTATTACTTATGTTGTATCAATAAAGAGTGAGAAAATAGGTGTGTTGGTAATCCCTAGTAAGAAAAAGTTCTTATGCAAAAATATTATTACACTGAGTGCGCACGAATGCGGTGCGTTCTCCCTCTGGTGCAATTTTCTAGACTCGGTTAAGCTTTCTTTGCACGATGTGAAGGAAGATCCTGGAAGTAGAGCTTTAGCTGGGCTTCAGAAAAGAGTGAAGTAACCGTGAATGGACTATAGTTAAGTTCTCACTCATCTTTCCTCCATACTAAAATCAAGAATGAATGTGCACTAGCTTATTTTNGAATGGACTATAGTTAAGTTCTCACTCATCTTTCCTCCATACTAAAATCAAGAATGAATGTGCACTAGCTTATTTTTATTTACTTCCCATTTTAATTGCCCACACAGATGTTTTGTTTCATGTGTTACAACAAAGAAAAGTATTTGGCATCGTAAGTACTGTGGAAAGAGTTTGTCACGCTACAAGCAAAAAACAGGCGTAAAATTCTGGTGTGCCAAAAGCAGTCAATAGAAATTCCCAGTGAAACGCTCTGTGCACACTAATCGCGTCGGTTATGATTTTAATTATTCTGCAACATACGTATACTCACAGTTATATTTCAAGGNTCTGTGCACACTAATCGCGTCGGTTATGATTTTAATTATTCTGCAACATACGTATACTCACAGTTATATTTCAAGGATTTAAATAAATCACGTATTATTTTTGAGTTGTACTGTATAAACCAATGTAGCGAAATATTTTTTTTTGTCCAGTAACTCATCTTTTTGTACCTGCTTGTACAAGACGCACATCAACATGTCAAGAAATCACTACAGGAGGAAGTGCTCGCCAAAGAACATACTTCGCAATATCTATGGGTTCAGTGAGAACTTGAACTATTTCATTGCTCGTGTAAACCATCATGTGCATTTTACCAAGTCTGCAACTTTATGACGTAATCTGCAAATGACAAGAAATCACCATAAAATATTTTATATGTATATAGTTTGGCATACACAGTTTGTTGAAGGTTGACGTTCAGGTGGAGTGATATTTCGAGGCATGAAGGCGAATTAGTATCAAAATCCATAGTGTGCTCCTATTTTGAGAGAAATTTTTTTGCCTGTACTGATGTTAAAACCAAGTTGTTATCTTCGCTGCCAGTTATTGAGAATATTAACANGAGAGAAATTTTTTTGCCTGTACTGATGTTAAAACCAAGTTGTTATCTTCGCTGCCAGTTATTGAGAATATTAACAAGCACAAAGTAATTTGTTCATTGGTTATGGGACTAAACAATTCTTTGTACAACTCCCAGCATACGTTTTAATAGAGAACCAGACATTTCTAGAATTAATTTGAAGACAAACCAGACTTCGACCACATTCACAATTAACCTTTTCAGACCCACTTTAATTTACGGTTTCAGGTGTTGCAAGCAACATTTTTTATGATGCGTGCTGTACTTAAGTAAACACAACACCTGTTTCGTCGTCACAATCAGTGAGCAGTAGGCTATACGTTCGGCTACAGTTATATGAACCAATTATGACCAAGACAAGTAAGACGGTTTGCGAATAATTTACCACAGGTCAGATCATTGGTCATTGAGCTACTCAGTGTGCAGCACATACCTAAAATTACTTACCCGTGTGTAATGTACACAGTTTATTTTATAATTTTATCACAGTTTGTTTAGTCGTCCCTTGGGTGACTCTAATTCAGTAACGAAACTTCAAGGAAATAAGGACCTATTCTCGTATTCTGGAGTAAAAATATAGTGACATCGAATGAATAATTAACTGAGGNAATTTTTTTGTGAGAATTCACTTCAATTAAAATCGGTAAAACTAATCTCATTTTCTATTTCGATTGCAACAAATAAGAAATTATAAAGTAAAAACAGAATGGCAAACATTTTGTTAAATCTTTTCTGTTATCTATGAAAGAAACCATTTTTTTACTCACCTTAGACCACAGCAGCTCAGCCGAAGTAGCACCAACAGAAATCTGAAACATTAAAAACGCTATGTAACCACACAGTATGGCGTAGTAAATCAAGTGATTTGTATAAACAACATTACTCCTATGTATGTTAACAAATTTTAACAGCAGTCAGTAAAATTAACTCACTGCGTAACTAGACAAAAAGAGAATTTTGCAAAATGACTCCAGCAATGCATTTAGACTCAATAACCTTTTTTTCTAATTACTAAAACAAACTCTGTGTAAGCTATGATTTATAACGCTACATTGATTTACACAAAAAAAATGAAATTCCGTAATTTCGACAAACAGAGCAAGCAATTTGTTGCGGAACAATATCCAAGTGAACGGTAGACTTAAATGAATTTTGCACAAATTAAAAGTATTTTTAGTCATTGACTGCTGTTGGTGTGAGAAGTCGTTCTCGCATCTGACCGGGCCTCAAAATATTACGTAACTACTTCGGCACTGAACTTGGTTATTCGCGTGCAGGCAGTTAATATATTTACAAATTATATTCCAGGCAATCAAGAAAGTAAAAGAATTTATATTTTTCCAAAACATAACTTTCTCCTGAATATTTTTGCTTGGTGTACTATAAGATGTTAGTTTTCTTTTATAATTCACAATATTTTTATACTGGAAGAAATTAAGTATCTTAAATTTCAAAAACAGCACACGTACTTTCTCATAATTTTTTAACCTGCGCTAAACTTTTTAATTTAAATATTTTCCATAAATAATTTCTTGAATCGACATGAAACTAGCAACAAAGAATGATTGCACATATTTGCGCAACACTGTAGGCGGCACACAGCTCTATTCAGTAGGAGCATAAATGTGCGATAATCTAGTACGTACGAAGGAGTTCGATTGGTTTCAAATATCTAAATTGCGTCAAGCGTGTAACACTTATTTTCTACAAAACTGTTGCTATTTTTGGAAATTAACTTTTTTCTTGGTTTTTATCGTTCATGGATTGTTACAAAACTGAAACGATTGAAATTCCTTTATTTTGTTAGTTCGTAATGGATACAGAGAATTTGAACGTAATTATACTGCAAATAAACAATATTATCCCTAAAACACACTAAAATTAAAACTTCAAATATTTTGATTTTGTTTGCACGTCGATATTGTTATTGCTATAGTCTATTCACGGTATATTCACACATTTGATCAAACCTTTGAAAAATCACCCCATATGTTACATATTTGGTGGTTTCCTATATAAATTATGTTTGAAAAGCATTGTATACGTCTGTTAACATAAAAGTGTATTATTTTTGGTTAAATTGAACTATTACTTATGTTGTATCAATAAAGAGTGAGAAAATAGGTGTGTTGGTAATCCCTAGTAAGAAAAAGTTCTTATGCAAAAATATTATTACACTGAGTGCGCACGAATGCGGTGCGTTCTCCCTCTGGTGCAATTTTCTAGACTCGGTTAAGCTTTCTTTGCACGATGTGAAGGAAGATCCTGGAAGTAGAGCTTTAGCTGGGCTTCAGAAAAGAGTGAAGTAACCGTGAATGGACTATAGTTAAGTTCTCACTCATCTTTCCTCCATACTAAAATCAAGAATGAATGTGCACTAGCTTATTTTAATTTACTTCCCATTTTAATTGCCCACACAGATGTTTTGTTTCATGTGTTACAACAAAGAAAAGTATTTGGCATCGTAAGTACTGTGGAAAGAGTTTGTCACGCTACAAGCAAAAAACAGGCGTAAAATTCTGGTGTGCCAAAAGCAGTCAATATAAATTCCCAGTGAAACGCTCTGTGCACACTAATCGCGTCGGTTATGATTTTAATTATTCTGCAACATACGTATACTCACAGTTATATTTCAAGGATTTAAATAAATCACGTATTATTTTTGAGTTGTACTGTATAAACCAATGTAGCGAAATATTTTTTTTTGTCCAGTAACTCATCTTTTTGTACCTGCTTGTACAAGACGCACATCAACATGTCAAGAAATCACTACAGGAGGAAGTGCTCGCCAAAGAACATACTTCGCAATATCTATGGGTTCAGTGAGAACTTGAACTATTTCATTGCTCGTGTAAACCATCATGTGCATTTTACCAAGTCTGCAACTTTATGACGTAATCTGCAAATGACAAGAAATCACCATAAAATATTTTATATGTATATAGTTTGGCATACACAGTTTGTTGAAGGTTGACGTTCAGGTGGAGTGATATTTCGAGGCATGAAGGCGAATTAGTATCAAAATCCATAGTGTGCTCCTATTTTGAGAGAAATTTTTTTGCCTGTACTGATGTTAAAACCAAGTTGTTATCTTCGCTGCCAGTTATTGAGAATATTAACACGCACGAAGTAATTTGTTCATTGGTTATGGGACTAAACAATTCTTTGTACAACTCCCAGCATACGTTTTAATAGAGAACCAGACATTTCTAGAATTAATTTGAAGACAAACCAGACTTCGACCACATTCACAATTAACCTTTTCAGACCCACTTTAATTTACGGTTTCAGGTGTTGCAAGCAACATTTTTTATGATGCGTGCTGTACTTAAGTAAACACAACACCTGTTTCGTCGTCACAATCAGTGAGCAGTAGGCTATACGTTCGGCTACAGTTATATGAAACAATTATGACCAAGACAAGTAAGACGGTTTGCGAATCATTTACCACAGGTCAGATCATTGGTCATTGAGCCTCTCAGTGTGCAGCACATACCTAACATTACTTACCAGTGTGTAATGTACACAGTTTATTTTATAATTTTATCACAGTTTGTTTAGTCGTCCCTTGGGTGACTTTAATTCAGTAACGAACCTTCAAGGAAATAAGGACCTATTCTCGTATTCTGGAGTAAAAATATAGTGACATCGAATGAATAATTAACTGAGGCTCGAGTATACAAATATTGTGAAGAATAGTAAGCTGCATAATAATACCGCAAAATTCCCGGATCTCTGCTAGTTAGAACATCCAAAATATTTTTGGTGCTTCCAGTGAAAAGGTTAAACATGAGGATTTTTGTCTCTTTTTAGTAATCAGAGGTTTTATTTTGACGTAACTAGTAACGTTTTACTCTTAAAGATATTAGTAATAAACAGTCATTTATTTACTTTAGATGCCTGTGTATTTTTCTCCATTATAACCAACTACACAGATACCATATTTAACTGAAAATCTAAGGCCGAAATCTTAAAGCGTAGAAAAGTTAAACACAAAAACAGTGTTGATCTCATAATCGTACATTAAAAATTGTAAATTACTTAATGTACAGCCGTCGCTGGATAAACAACTTATTTCGTGCCTATTTTCTATCAGAGTTCTAATTTGTAACTCATAACAATTTCGCAAGAGTAAAGTTTCTACACCAGGGAAGGATAGGTAACATAAATTACATATAGTCAAGCACAGTTTTAAGTACTTACGGTAAGAATTACAAGACTCTGACATCGAATAATATAGTAGAACATTTATGAGTTAACAGCAATAGTATTTAGTCAAAAATATATGTCGTTACTTTGCATTCTTTAATGATAAATCTCAGTCTGTTTACGGTAAACGTCTTTAGCATTAGCCACGGCAGGCACGTACTACATTCTTCAGTTGCTCGTATAATGTTCCGGGTCGTTGCACGTGACCTGTACGACCTTTGCGTGCTATATTGTAATGCTCCTCTTTCAGCCAGACGTTATTTCTACAAGCAGTCGATTAGTATGTATGAGCGCGCGCCATTCCAGTCGCCAGTACGGACGTGGATTATGGAAGAGAGAGGAAAAACTTGCCCTAACTTAAGCAGGAAAATAAACGAAAACGAAGATCTTTTCAGATAACTTATGCAAAAACACACCAACGCATTTCTTATCTACAGTTGTTGTTCGGTAAACTGGTGGCTACGAACTGCCAGCAGCATATTTATCACCTGTTTCACGAGTCTGTTAGATAAGGGTTCCCAAGATAGGGTCCTGGAAGTCCATTATGCTACCTGCTACACATGCCGAGCATAAATCACTGCTTCACAATAAATGAGGTTTTTTTTTTAACAGAACATTTCCATTAAAGTGTCTGACAATGGCAATAAATCACGCCGTCTTTAGAATCAAATCTTAATAAAATGCGTTACCGTCACGGGGTAAAAACAGTATACCTACCTGCAGGAGATTGCAATTTGTTTTGTCACATTCGCATCAACGACCGCCACCCGTTTTATTATCTGCGTTCACATAATCATACAACATACCTTAGTTTATAATCATGACTGGCGAGGCTTTCGAACGTCTCACATATAAATACCGTAAAATAAAATAAGGGGAAAGGGTTTTTTTTTTTCACTTTAAGTCTTCTATCCGAAACGCATGTTAAATGCGAATACAAATGCAAATGTCAAAATCCAGACGTATGGAAATAATTTGTTTACCGCAATAAAGAACCTGAAAATGCATGAGTTATGATTCCCGCCTACCTGGAGCTTTTTCCGCGTTTGAGGCCGAGAAGCGCGGTAGCGGTAAGGGCGACACTGCCACGCGCATCAAATGCTCCTATGTCGCCAAGAGCAAGGCTCTGAAATGGCGTGCAGTGTTCTCGTCGCACTACGTGCACCTACGGGACTTTCGGTGTCGATCCTGTTATTTTATTGATGGAAAGTCTGCAGGAAGGTTCATTCTCAGTTATCNTACCTACGGGACTTTCGGTGTCGATCCTGTTATTTTATTGATGGAAAGTCTGCAGGAAGGTTCATTCTCAGTTATCTCATGCACTCTTGGTACCGACATGAACACGAATGGCAGAAAATAGTGTCTGTTCCGGTACCTCTGCAAGTGCCTTTGGGCACCGGTTATGCATTGCTGAACGTAAACATGCTATTGCGAGGTTAATAACTCTGCACACGCCCACACCCGGAATGCCTGAATAAAATAACTGCATTTTGAATGTTGCAGTTTCTTGGTTTTATGACAAGTGCATAGGATATGCCAAGACCTAACTGTATGGCTACGTAGATTGACATGTTGAGTGTTTTAATTGATATTGTAAATAAGGCAAATATTAAAAATACCAAAATTTGAAAAACTATGCCAATAAACGTAAGGGACCTTGAATAGTTTTGTGTGTATCTGACGAGTATATTCTGAGATACAGCGCTTTGAAAAAACCGTTGTTAGCCGTTTCGGAGTGATATGAAATGGCGTTCCTAATGTGCGTGATGCACATAGCTGATTCCAAGTTCACTCGTGCAGTTGCCCGCACAAAATTGTAACTAATATTTTTATCGGCAATTACTAATATAAAAACCACTAAGACATTTAATGTGTAACTAACATTTAAGGTATCGTGAGAAGTCTTAATTATGATCTGGTGCGCTAAAAATTTCGACGCCCCTTCTAAAACATAAGTCGTGGGTAAAATAATTGGCAAGTACAAAATATTAGTGATCATAACTCCTTAATATTACCCCAAAACTAATTTATGCTGTGTATTATCAATACAACGCCAGTTTCGTAAGCAATCAATTTAAGCATTTCAGGAAATATTATTTGAAAGAAATCCAAATGTACAATAAACTATTGCTCAGTTAAGAGCGCTGTATAAAAATTCAAATATATTAATTTTTTTTTTCTATTCTCTAGTTTTTGCTTCGTTACAAGCCAGAAACCCAGTATAGCTATTTTGGTTTATACTTATAGCTAGGGATACCGGTTTTTCGCGAAAAAATGTACGCCGAGGCTATACTTCAACACACTATGTGCACACTTGCAGTTTTAATTTGACTATTTATTTGTGTGAAGACAGTCTTCTACATGAGTAACCCAACCAAGCGAAATTAAATTTCCCCGATTCTGACCGTCCGTGATTCGCGGGCAGACAGATAATACGCGTAACAATTCAAATTATCCAATCACAAAAGTGGTTATAAACTAAAGTGCGTTGCAACGCATCTTGTACTGAAATCTTTTCGCGAAATACAGGTGCCCCTACTTATAGCATAAACAAACGTATTTCTATCAATGAGATTATGTAAATTGTAAAAATTGATAAGCCGATAATGAATTAACTCGCATCACCTAAGTTTTTCTTTAATTTTCCAAAACCTTTTCTTTTTGTGTCGGTCCATTAAGTTTGGACAACGAAATTATTTATTATGGTACGTCGTTCGCCAATCAGCGTCTGATAACCTACTCACCAGCCAATATGGAACGTTTAGTAGCCAGCCCCACACGAGGCCCATTTCCAGAGCAAAGCGCAGCCAACCAGCGAATGGATACATCCAAATCAAAAGAACCGCCACGCCATTTAATCTATGTGTCTTTATTCAATCTGTGGCCTGACCTTTATAGGACCGGCTGCTCCCGTTCGCTTGCCTTCCTGGTTCCCTGTATTGGTATGCTTTCAGGTGAATGTATGGCCGTAATTATATGACACCAGGATTCACCCGCGAATTTTTCCCACGGAATTCGGGTTTTTGTTACAATATTTTTTAAATAGTAAGAATGTCTTTAAAATAGAATACATATAAAACAGAAAGTTGAAAGAAATGCAAGTCCAAATATAAGACGATGGTTGAGGCTGCATATTTCTTCTCCATATAAACTTTGAACCGCCATTTCATCACTTTAAGAGCTGAATTCTGAAAAATCCCTCTTTAATGGTGGCCTACATTACACAATGAATGTTTTCTTCAAATTTAATGTAAATAGGAGCAATGGTTGAAGCTGTATAGTGTATATTGTTCCTNTTACACAATGAATGTTTTCTTCAAATTTAATGTAAATAGGAGCAATGGTTGAAGCTGTATAGTGTATATTGTTCCTCCATACAAAATTCGAACCCCCGTTTCACCCCTGTAAGAGTTGAATTTAAAAAAATCGCTCCCTAGTGGCTGCTTGCATTACATAATGAATGTTTCCCCCAAATGTAATTTTTCTAGGACCAGTGGTTGAGGCTGGGCGTTGATGTGACAGTCTGTCAGTGAGTCAGTCAGTTTTTGCTTTTAGAGATTAGGGGTCATAACAATATGTCATCACGCAAAATAATTTGTAATCTATGTTTTTAGCTATCTGGGAATGACATTACGCGTAGGCATACTCTCTGCAAACGTTACAATAATTAATCATAATAAAATACTGCAATTTTTTGGCAACNTTACACAATGAATGTTTTCTTCAAATTTAATGTAAATAGGAGCAATGGTTGAAGCTGTATAGTGTATATTGTTCCTTCATACAAAATTCGAACCCCCGTTTCACCCCTGTAAGAGTTGAATTTAAAAAAATCGCTCCCTAGTGGCTGCTTGCATTACATAATGAATGTTTCCCCCAAATGTAATTTTTCTAGGACCAGTGGTTGAGACTGGGCGTTGATGTGACAGTCTGTCAGTGAGTCAGTCAGTTTTTGCTTTTAGAGATTAGGGGTCATAACAATATGTCATCACGCAAAATAATTTGTAATCTATGTTTTTAGCTATCTGGGAATAACATTACGCGTAGGCATACTCTCTGCAAACGTTACAATAATTAATCATAATAAAATACAGCAATTTTTTGGCAACCATCGCCGTCAACTATGAACTAACTATACATACAGAGCGGAAAAACAGAAATGTATCATTAGGACATCGGCATTCTCTTACATTCTTCAGGCATAATAAAAAAAAATAATTTTAAGCACTGCAGCTAACAAATGTTTTCAGGACTGTACTATAGTATCGGTATAACACTATTTACACACACAAATACACACACACATATATATATATATATATATACATTACACGTGGGGTAGCTCACAGATTTTCGCATGTGGAAGTCGGGCTGGACGATGCCGCTGGTCGGCGGGATTTCTCGGGGATATCCCGTTTTCCCCACCCATTCATTCCGGCGCTGCTCCATACTTACCTCAATCACCCTCAACGGATCACAAGACCTCGCTGTTAAGAACCGCCCAAATCTCTTCACTCACTCACTTTCTCTCTGTCTTTCTGTGTACTTATTTACTCCGTGCCTTCAGGCTTGTTTGGGCGCCTGTAAATCTGCAAGGAGATCGAAGTGTTACGATCGTGCGGCAAGAACTGGGCAGAAGCGAGCGGCGTGGTCATGTCCAAGTGTATTCACAGAGGCGGCAACGTATGGCGGCTGGCGTGAGAGCGGTTCGCGCCGCTGGCAATTAACTGCGGCGCGCCGAGAGAGGCTGGGCTGCAGCACGCGAGCGGAGACTTGAACGCAGGTGTAGAGCACGAACCTCGAGCGCCACAGGTGGTTTAACGACTGGCGAGGTAATTAATTAGCTCCGTTGGGCATGCCGCAGCGCCCAGGTGACGGTGGTGGACGGCGAACTGTCAACAGCCACCAGCACCTGTAGTCATCCTCCATTTTGGAATATTTGATATCTTACGAACTTTAGCTTGCGAGCAGAAAATTTTATAAAATGCCTACATAGCCCTATATTTTGTTATCTTACCCTTCAGTACAGGTCTATGATTATGGTGTGTCGATGTATAACTGGTTTGCAAGTAACGTGCTATAAAATTTCTTTTAAATTTAATCAAGTCATTCACAGATAAATGTATTGTTTAGTAGTATCGGTGTATTGTAATGTTCTGCCATAAAACGGAACCAATAAAAACTTTTTTGCTTTATTGCTGCCATCAGGTTTTTATGAGACTAAGTTATGTCATCCCAGAAACCTACGATACCTCCCATATGAAAGGATATTACTTCTCTCACTGTACACTGTTTTCTGCTTCGTAAAACGGGGATCATTAATGTCATTTCACATGCGAGTGCAACGTTCCAGGTATAGGACACTGTGACTTAAATGGTTATTAAGGTAGTTAACTGATTAAATGCAAATATTGCAGATGTTGCATATAGTATTTCCTAAAGGGCAAAACACGCAGTAAAGAAAACTCTATAGATGCACTTTCAGTATTTTTTCTAATTATTCTTTCAGGTCCCGGAAGTAATACATTTTTTGCGTTCTGTACTTGTGCTTGCGCAGTCCTTATATCGTTACAACCAATGAGCTGAAAGCTTGGTGTTCAGTGGTAGTGTTGTGGACAGAAAGCCGTTTTCTCAGTTGATCAGGCCACTCTTTGGCGCTGAAGTTCTGTGATTGACGTACAGTTAACACCTGCCGAAATGTAGAACTACCAGTAAAATATGCTATAAAACTCTTAATACCTATAAAGTAGAGCTTGTTTTGAAATATTTTAGCGAAATATCATTACGCATTATCAGAAAATACGTGACTAAGCGTAATGCTTTGAGAAGCAGTACCCGCTAGTATAGTTAGTGTGTCACGTAGAGATGACTACATCCTCGATCAAAGCGATCCATTACGAAACATTTGTCGTTCCAGCTTTTCGAGGACACACACAGAAGTTTTGCATTTAGTTTATTGGAGGCGAATATTCCACTACATGATTTCGCAGCGTCGCTGTATCAAGATACGACTTCAACGTTTTCTCCTAGGAAGAGGCCTCAAACGAATAATAAAACAATTACTAATAATTACTAAGCATGGTCTCCACTAGCTGCCATTGCAGTATCAAGACTTACTTGATCTAATGTATATTTTTCTCTCTGGGATGTTTTCCTTTTGTCCCATATAACATAATGTCATAAAGATGTAGCGCCGTGATGCCCGTTTCTTCACGCAAACAACTCCAGTCGCACGGAGAAAATATTTTGTAGAGAGGTCACCCTGCCAAATTATTTTATAGGTACTAGAAAATAATTTTGCACTGGCCACAAAAGTTTAGTGGTGACAAGTAAATATTTTAATGGTCACCAAAAAATTAATTTGGCAAGGTGAATACTAACAAAACATTTNGTTTAGTGGTGACAAGTAAATATTTTAATGGTCACCAAAAAATTAATTTGGCAAGGTGAATACTAACAAAACATTTGATAGTTGCCACAAAATATTTTTTTTTTCAGTGTGATAGCAAAAAAGAATGAAAAACTTAGGTAGGTAACCAAATTGTGTATTTAGCCACATAGCACATTTGGTGATTATTCCGTATTGCATATCCAATCATTCAAAAACACTAA
This sequence comes from Clitarchus hookeri, assembly GCA_002778355.1. NCBI lineage: Eukaryota > Metazoa > Arthropoda > Insecta > Phasmatodea > Phasmatidae > Clitarchus > Clitarchus hookeri. The sequence goes on along the minus strand of NQII01000452.1, from coordinate 795,494 downwards.
ATTACATATGCAATGATATGGAAAAACCCACATAAAAAGTCGCCCATTTTGTATCCAATTAAAACCAAAACAAAGATTTTAAAAATTGTAAAATTTCTCCTTGCGTATTCAACCTGCCTTTAATTACCGCGTTTTTACCAAAAGTTTCTCTTTGTATATCCACGTGAAAAACGTGGAAAAGTGTTTGGTTTGCATATCCAAATTGAAAGGTTGAAATTAGTATCGAACCTCATTTGTTCCGACCCATGTATCCAATTCCGTCTAGAAAAATTTTCGACAAACACCAAATGATTTTCCATGGCATATCCAAACCAAAAACAGAACAATTGGTAACTTTTCCCATTTGTTTCCTGGGGCTTATCCTAGTAAGAAGTGACCTATTCCTTAATATTTCCTATTACTTATCCGGAATAACAACTATATTAAATTAAAAAAAAAAAGTTATCAAGAAAATGAGTAATTTATGGAAACTTTAAGGCCTTCACAGGTGTATTATTTATGCATACAATATCAAGTCACTTTAAACTCCAAACAATTATTAATCACGAGATGTGAGATGGCTGTTTCGTGTTGTTATAGAGACGATATATATCGGCAAAGGAGGTCCAAAATGGACCTCCCCCTTATTACCAAACACATGGTCAAAGGTCATAAACTGATGCAAATATCAAGCCACTTTAAACTCTAAACAATTAGTAATCACAAGTTGTAAGATAGCTCTTTCGTGTTGTTATAGACAATATATATCGGCAAGGAAGTACCAAAACGGACCTCCCTCTTACTACCAAACACAAGGTCAAAGGTCATAAACTGATNAGACGATATATATCGGCAAGGAAGTACCAAAACGGACCTCCCTCTTACTACCAAACACAAGGTCAAAGGTCATAAACTGATGCAAATAACAAGGCATTCAACACTTTAAAAATGTTTACTGGAAATTGGTAATTTTTTTCCATTAGTTTCTCGGGGCCTATCCCAGTGCGGAGAGCGACTTGTTACTAAAAAATTCTTATTATGTATTCGATCCTAAATTCAAACACTTTGAACTGATGCAAACAACAAGTCACTTTAAACTCTGAACAATTAGTAATCACGAGTTGTGAGATGGTTCTTTCGTGTTATAGAGACGATATATATCGGCAAGGGAGTACCAAAACGGACCTCTCTCTTACTACCAAACAACAAGGACAAAGGTCATTCAATAGCTACTCAGGCACACTTTTTTTTTCACTCGCCATTGCCAGTATCTGAAAATTAAAAAAATTAATTACTTTTCGTTTATCCTTTTATTTTTTTTCTCCAAATGCAAACAGTTAGTTTTACCTGTCGAAAAGAGAACTGCCTTCGCCGAGGTTGTCGCCTTCCTGCCGAGGCCCCTCGTGCATGGTGGCTGCAAGGATCAGTAAAGAGTGAAGTCGTTGCCCTTACTGGTGGTTTTTTTTCCAAATGTATTCTGCCAAGTAGNAATTAATTACTTTTCGTTTATCCTTTTATTTTTTTTCTCCAAATGCAAACAGTTAGTTTTACCTGTCGAAAAGAGAACTGCCTTCGCCGAGGTTGTCGCCTTCCTGCCGAGGCCCCTCGTGCATGGCGGCTGCAAGGATCAGTAAAGAGTGAAGTCGTTGCCCTTACTGGTGGTTTTTTTTCCAAATGTATTCTGCCAAGTAGCCGACCCACGACTTTTTCCGTCTACCAAAACGCGGGATGCTGTATCTAACTGAACACCAACTTCGTTCGATGTTTTGCGTGTGCACTCTTAAAGTCTCGCCCTGCCTCAACTTTGATTTGTTTCGGGTGTTTACTAATCCACTCTTTTCACTGCACACAAACTCCCTACAGTGATTTACTTGCATTTTACGATAGCTGTGTATGTCCAAGTTTCTGTAACCTCTCCAACAGTCTGAAATTATCGTCATGCCCGGCACTATCCAGTCACGAATGCATTTCGCTAATGTCGTAGCGTTCCTCTTTCCCACCAGCACCAAGAAGAACTTTGTAGTATCAACTCTCTCCACACCGCCAAAAACCCACTGGCCGTGAATTTTACGTCCCTTACGGTTTTTGCACTTATCCAATTTTTATTCGTCCATCTCGACTATTTTGTCAGGCCCGCCGATTCGTTTACTGTAAGTTATCACCCAGTCTCTGCACACTTGGAGGCAGAAATTCGACCAGGAGACGACTGTCTTGCCTGAGCACTGAAGTTCGTTTANTTACGATAGCTGTGTATGTCCAAGTTTCTGTAACCTCTCCAACAGTCTGAAATTATCGTCGTGCCCGGCACTATCCAGTCACGAATGCATTTCGCTAATGTCGTAGCGTTCCTCTTTTCCACCAGCACCAAGAAGAACTTTGTAGTATCAACTCTCTCCACACCGCCAAAAACCCACTGGCCGTGAATTTTACGTCCCTTACGGTTTTTGCACTTATCCAATTTTTATTCGTCCATCTCGACTATTTTGTCAGGCCCGCCGATTCGTTTACTGTAAGTTATCACCCAGTCTCTGCACACTTGGAGGCAGAAATTCGACCAGGAGACGACTGTCTTGCCTGAGCACTGAAGTTCGTTTATTAAAGTCTGCTGTCGGCGATACTTGATCAGGCACCACAATAAACACAACTCGATGATCTTGCCCGGTGACAAATTCGAATCTCCCACGAAATTGCCCTATCTTGCTGACACTTTAAAATTACATTTCGTGCCATTCTCGGTGCGCTGTCGACACCAGTAAAACAAACCTCGATTGTCCACGAGCCTGGCTTCACCTTCACTGCATCGTTCACATCGTTTCGACGGTTTGAGGATGTTGTGCTCAATGAGAAATGTATTTAAGTCCGGCGAGAAATAAATCATTTTCCGAGCGTTCAACATTGTGATTTTACACCCAGCACACACCATTGTACGTTTTCTGATTGAAAACTTTTAATTTTAAAGAAAAATTATGCTTGGATACGTTGAACGGAACAATTGGCTTGGACTTGGATACACCAAACGGAACTCGGCGAGATACGCAATAGTTCACTGACTTGTAAAGGAAACAATTTTAATGGATATTCGATACTGCACTTGTGGTTTTACTATGGTTTTACCACAAGGGTACGCAATACGGAACAATGACCATACATTTTTTTTGTACTTTCACAATAAATTGGAGACTTATTCCGAAATAATTTACATATGGTATTAAAAATAATCTTGCAGACTTTTAACGTGTTTAAAACTTTATAAATATTGATGAAAAAAAATAAATTAATAAATACTATAATATCTGTAGTTTATATAAAACATAATAAATATATACGTCCTGGCTCGGCTGACTTAGTTGCAAAAGCACTTATCAAAACACTTAGAAAATAAATGCATCCCTCTTCAGGTCAGGTACTGTCAACATGTCTTCAGCTCGGAAGAGATATTAATTCTGAAAAATTGTGATTGGCATCGTGCTAACAACTGCATATCGATTCTTTGTAACAACATAAACGTTCCCACACGGGACTTACTCCTGTGAGTGCTGGACAAATACAATAACTTACAAACTGCAAGCTTGTGTATCTACAAACATTTAACCTCTACAAGAATTTTATCGGTCGAAGTTCAATAATATTTCTATAGAATTCACATGTTTTTAAAGTGTGCCCGGCTACCTAACACAGACCAAGTTTATGGCTTGTTGCTTGGAGCCCCATAAACAATAAAATATTTTATGTAAAAAAAATTGCCGTGAAAAAATTGGTGTGTACTTTTTTTTAGTGTATGGTGAGGTTTGAATTTTTGTGCAAATGTTTTGAGATAAATCGAGCTGGTTCGAAATTATCCGTGCTAACAAGGAATTCGTGTAACATGTTGCTATAAGCTACTCACAGTAAACTGAAGACTTTTGCAGCCGTGGTTACTTTTTACTTTCAGCCAATTTATATCCTTCCGCCCCTTATTAATGTAAACATTGCTACATGAGTTTACATATAATGCTTTAATTTGTACTTGAGTAAGAGTTGAATATACACTAGTTTTTCGGCTGAAAAGTGTACTAAACTAAATATTTTTTTTTGAAAACTGCTTTGAGTTACATCATGGAATATTTACGTCACGTTCTCTGATATACTGTGCAGTTATTTTAACTTTATAGTCTTTCATGGTAAAATACTTTGTATGTTTTGTATTGGTGAAGGCAGAACTCATAAATATCAATTAAAACGTAAAAAAACAGACAATTTGTGATTTTACATTTGGTAAACAAGTATTCAACTCTCAGGATTTGCACAATATTCAAATTTGCGATTTTACGGAACATCAGGAACAAACAGCCTTAACGTTCTTTTGAACGAGCCTTCTTGTTCGGACATCGAGTAAGCCGGGGATTTTTGAACCCATTATAGACGTTTAAGTTTAAATGAGTACAATAAGCCAACTGTTACCCGGTTAGCTTCCCGGTATAAGACGGGGACGTTAAAAAAGTAATCGATAATAATAGTTGTACAAACGAAAAATTGGCGGGTTAGTTTCAAGATGGACAAGAATTAAAAAACCAGTAGTATGTTTATGCTACTTTCACAGTTGGTGCACGCGTTACTTGAAAACTCCAGGGGAAACGTAAGCCAGTAAAAATAAGCCACGAAATGCACGCCCAACCATCGCCTTCCACTGAGACAGAAAACAAAAAATTACCAGTTAAAATCCATATTATTGTGTATAAGACGGCAAAGTATATAGTCTATTCGCGGCTTCTTCACACTTTTTTAAACAATCCCTTAGGAAAATCACCTCATGTATGACGAGTTCGGTTGTTTCATAAATATGCCATGTATCACAAGCGTTTTATACTTGTGTTAACACTAAAGTACATCATATTTGGTTAAATTGAACTTTTACTTATAGAACTATTTTATGTTAAAATTATAATATTTCATTTGCAAATAATGTGAATAAGAACAGAGCTGAAATAGGTATGATGGTAACGCCTAGAAAGAAATATTTTTTATGCAAACTATTATGTAACTGAGTGCACACAAATGCCGTGCGTTGTCCCTCTGGTGTAATTTTCTAGACATAGTTAAGTATTGTTTGCATGAGGCGGAGGAATATCCAGGAAGTATAACTTATGCAGGGCTTCAGAAAAGTATTTGCAGCATGCACTTAGTACGGGGTTGGATCACCCATAGCACGGAGATAGGCGGCGATACTGTTGGGCATGGAGCCATATAGACGTCGGATGTACTCCTAAGGAAAATCCTGCCACAGCTGGCGTAACAAGGTCTGTAATTATTGCAACTCTTTGGAAAAGTGTAAGGGACACCTGATTTTCGCGAAAAGAGTCTCAACAGCCTAAAATTCAATATCGTATGCATGCATTTGCAGTTTTACTTTGGCTATTTGCCGCGTGTTTTTGAAGATATCTGTCACCTGGCTGAGCCCAACGGAANGTAACTCTTTGGAAAAGTGTAAGGGACACCTGATTTTCGCGAAAAGAGTCTCAACAGCCTAAAATTCAATATCGTATGTATGCATTTGCAGTTTTACTTTGGCTATTTGCCGCGTGTTTTTGAAGATATCTGTCACCTGGCTGAGCCCGACGGAATTAGTTTACTAGGATACTGAACATACGTGATTCGCTGACAGGCGCCTGGAACGCATTGCAATCAAAACCATCTAACTACGAAAGAGGATGTCAGCTACAGTGCNAATTAGTTAACTAGGATACTGAACATACGTGATTCGCTGACAGGCGCCTGGAACGCATTGCAATCAAAACCATCTAACTACGAAAGAGGATGTCAGCTACAGTGCTTTGAATTACAACTTGTCAGAAACTCGTTCCGCCAAAATCAGGCATCCATAAATATCGCTGCTTCAGTCTAAGTGTCTTATGATTGTACGCATAACCTTCGTCTGCTTTCACATAATATTAATAAATAAACACAAAGGTATTTTTTTTTCTTACGGCAAAAATTTTATTTCTTGTAGTATGACATGATGTTAAACAAAACTGAGCGAAAAATATGAGTCAAATTTATACATACTCATTTAGAAATATTTTACATTACAAATACATTTTCGAATTGGATACTTGCATATACAAATATGAAATACACATAAATAATATAAACTAGCAAAACAGTGAATTTCGATGTAGTGCCAATGTAATTGTTACGTGAAATCACTGATGGACTTGCTCATCCTGACGTTTTTTCTTTAGGCGTTACGCTCATGTATAAACTTTTGTAGCCGCTTTGATTTAAATCTAATAATATTTTTTATCTTTACAAACACGCATGCTGAAGCCATAATTTTTTATATTTCTTATTTTACTGCTGAGCATTTGTTTTTTTTTTTTTTTTTTGGGTTTACCTCTATCCTAGATTGCGAACTATTTGAATTTCTGTATATGTATGAATTATTCGTAGCTGAATCAGATTAGTTCATAACGTGATATTGCTACCACATCATAAAAATAAAATGACTTTTCAGGCGGAATCTAGCGTGTTAGGAATACCCACTGGCGAATGAGATGTTCAGAGATGCTAAGCACAAAAATTAAATGCAAGCTATGTTATTTTCCATTTTNAATACCCACTGGCGAATGAGATGTTCAGAGATGCTAAGCACAAAAATTAAATGCAAGCTATGTTATTTTCCATTTTAAAATACTTTCACTTCTCATAAAGTTCCATAAATATTATATTTATTTTTTAAAATTATGTATGATGAAGTACATACATTCGATAATCATCATTAGTAAACGTATTAAATCAGAGAGACTGTAACTCCAACACAAGGCATAGATAATTATTTTTTTCACAGGATTCAACTTTCACGCAATTAAATTTGCTGGCAGTAATAATTTTTCCTGCACGTAACACGGAAAATAAAAATTTTCGCAATTTCCCTTTACTGCATATTAGCCTGTAGCAGAGTTCGCGTGACTTGTCGTTGTATAACGCAGTCCATGAAGTTGCGTGCTGGCGTCTGCTGTACAAGTTCTTACCGCGCGATATCTCACGAGATGTTACGAGACAATCTCGATGACTGGACCGATCCTCTGCAGCAAGATACATGTCACACTTGCCGCGTCGGATTTCACGCCGTGGATTTGTCGCGGCACAGGAATTAGAAGTTTCAGACACGCTCTTCGTATAGTTACTATTACCTTAATGTATTAATTTGTGGCGAATTTACAGCGTTCGCCGTTTCTCACCTTTACCCTTTCACTCTCAGATGAAGATATATTTTTTTTTTTGCGTAGCGGCGAGAAAATATTTTGTTTGGAACTGTAAAAGTATCAGTGTAAGGCTCTGTCATATGTCAGGAGCGATATAAACGTGATTGTAATATATGTTATTGGTAGCATCTGTTAACGAGGCTGTAAAATAATCTCAAGAAAGAACGATGTGGCCTACCACGAGAGGGATTTTTTTTTTGTATTAAGCTGTTATCTGCTGCGTGTAAAGCGTAGATAAACAAATCCGCTTCCTTTGCAACGTGCGTGTGTGTGTGTGTCTATATATATACATATATATATATATACATATATATAGACACACACACACTCACACACAGTTATAGAAACTGAAACTGTTAACAACACATAGCAAAATATTACTTAATATTTCATTAAATAACAGTTGAATACTGCAGAATTATTGCTCTAGAACTATTTTAAGAAATGTTTCCGTTATAAAAGAAAAGTAGTACCTGCTCAAATAAATAAAGAATTTAAAAACCTGTCTATGTTATTTGTGCTAATATATATGGCTTTTCGATGGCGCACACTTAATTTATGGACTAGTCAGTTAGTAAGTGAGAGATATGAGCTGTGCTCAAATAATTTGAAGTCTTAAACGCCGACGAGGATCAATTTAACGAAAAAGGAGCAGCGTCGGTATGTAGGCCTAATGGTGGGGAAAATTGAAGTGCCCCGAGAAAACCCACCTACCTACGGCAACGTCCGCCACGTTTCCCACGTGCGATGATTGGGCGTGCCTTCGCCGATAATCGAGCCCGCTTGGCGTGGTGTGAGGCGAGTGTTCTCGCTACTTCATTACCACGGCCCCGAAACACTTAATATTTACGAGCTAACGAAAAGAACTCGTTGGAACAACTGAAAATGTTATTTGTGTAATAAAGTTACATATACGTATCATTATAATATTTAAAAGGAAAGTAAAGAAATTGTCTACTAAACAGACAGAAAAGCTAAAATGCGAACTATGCGATCAATCTCAGCAGCTACGCATTCCTTCATGCTTTCGTTAAGAGTTTTTAAATAGTTCTATCTATTTTCATAAGCTTTCTCTGCAAAGATGTTCTGTCTCGAAAAGAGGCAAAATCGTCCCTTATCCGAATCCAATTTACTACTGACAGCTTCGCTGAACAGTAACTGCAACAATTAAAAAACGTGGAACAACGAAGTAAATTTAAGTTTGAAAACAGAATGTCCAATATTCACAGCTTTCCATTCCACGCTGCAAAACAAAAATACAGTTTAATTTTCCAGAAGGAAGGCCCGCCATAATTAACACATCTGTATTGTATTGGGTAAGATCAATACGCATATATGTTTCTATCATAAGTTGTTCGTTGTTAACTGAGCACTTTTAAAATCATCTTATGATAATATACCTTCCCCTATCTGCATATAGATGTCCGAAAAGTCTTTCCCTGATTATAAACTTTATTTATATCCGTTAAATGTAAGATAAAGATGTGAAACTGGTGCCAAAATGTTCGTAAACTAACGAGTTTATGTTGCAGATTTCAGTAACGTGGCTGTACTGTTAGAAAAAATGTCCGTAAAATTAGGGAAAATTCCGGTTACAAATTATCCAGCATCTGCGTTAAATTACGGTCACTTTGTTATTTTCAATAACGCTCTCTCCTTAAATTTCACACAAATCTCCGTAAATTCACGGAACTTGACCACAAACTTGCAAGTTTTTTTTTAACCTGCTCTTTAAAAAAGGGGTAACAAAAAAAAAAAAGGTTCAACTTCCGTTATGTGGGTGACTTAATATGTATACACATGAGTATTAAAAACATTTTGTCCGATGGTAGGACTTGAACTCGAAAAAAATACTTTGACAGTTCAACGCACTTTCTACTAACCTATCCAAATATCTTCCACGGTTTTTCATAACTAATGTTGTAAATGTTTAATTTAAGAAGAATCATTCATGTACACTCTTAGTTTCTGGTCATGCTAGAGTGCTTTCGTTTTTTTTATTTCAGGTTTATAAACTTGGGTAATAAAAATAAATAATTTTCGTAATGTATTTCATTGTGTATGACGGAGAAATTAAAATAGTTGAAATATTTGGTCCTGTAGTGTAATTTGAACACGAATCGAAAAGTTAACAATAAATAACTCGAACTACTCATCTACCACACCTTTAAACGAAGTATTGCGTAAATATGAATTTTACATGAAAGTGACCAACACTCGCCTGTATGTTTCAAGTCGTGTTAGAGAGCTTGCTGTATTTGCGGTTTATGACACGAGGGTACGAAAAAATAGTTTTATTTTCGTTATGTGCGTGTTTCACTGTGTATACAGAAGGTTTTGTCCTGCAGCGGGATCTGAACAAGAATCAACGAATTGGCACTACATGAGCGATTCGCCACTCACCTACTACTATTTTACACGAAGTAGTATTGTGACGATGGGATTTTATACGCTTCAGGTATCATCTGCATTGTTTGTGTCTCAAAGTAGAAGCCATAAGAATACGAAGGGCTTTTGCATTTTATATTTACGGAGCTCATTTCCGTTATTCGTCGTTACGGAGTGCCTTTCCGTAAATTAACTCTACACCCCCGTAAAAGTTTCCGCAAATCTACAGAAAAATCGAACAGTGTAGTGTAGCAGTTGCAGTGTCCAGGAAACCGGATATGTTCACAAATCAGGAAAAATCTCAGTTGTGTCCTCGGATACCACGAGACCCGGTCACAAATAACAGTGCAGAGGAACTTTCAGACAACGCATGGAAAGATGCCGCCTGATTTCAAGAGCATTAAGTCATGGTATGACATGTTCAAGAACACAGGATCTGTTGCTTATCGAGAACTGGCCGACCATCAACCTCAGCTGAAACGGTGAAAGCAGTGAGACAGCTTTTGTGCGAAGTCCCAAGAAATCAGCGCGTAGGGCCCCAAAGTGAATTACGGATGCCAATACGTTTTCATAATGATATCTTACACATACGTTTATTGTTTCGTGCAAACGAAGTGCAAATTGTTCAGGTTTTGTTGCACGATGACGCCACGCGTCGGTATGGCTTTGCAGTCGAAATGTTATTGCATATAGATGGCGATAATGGCTATCTAACATTTTGCTTTTTCTGACGAGGCGACTTTTTTTGTGAGTGGTGTAGTGAACCGGCATAACGTGCATATTTGGGGATCAGAGTCCTATGGTGAGATGTCAGGATGTACCAGAGGCAGCCCAATTGTGAATGTTTGACGCGCGCTTTTGCATGACAAAATTTACGGACCATTATTTTTCGCTGAGGATACCATCGCATCTTCAGTGTATCTGGATACGTTTCAATTGTTTGTTGTTCCTCAGTTGCTTGAGTATCATTCAGATGCAGTTTTTCAACAAGACGGTGCACCGCCTCATTGGGGGTTGGGCACATTGAGCGTTTTCCTGATTGGTGAACAAGTCTGGTATCCTGGACATTGCAACTGCTACACTACAGCCACATTACTTGTTATGTTGACATAATTTGCCAGAATAAAATAAAAATTTAAAAGGCACAGAAATAAAATAAATTTAATTAAAACGTTTTGTATAAATTACCATTGTACTATATGTACGATTATATAATTAAATAAAAAATACTTTTTTAAAGTTGAAAACATTTAGATTTTTAACCTTAACTATAGAGTTAATACATTATGCAGATAATCAAAGTCCCACATCATATATATAGGTATACTGCTAATTTGAAAAATAACTGTTTAAATACGATGAAAATGACATATTTTCCTATGCCTATAAAAATATGTGTGTTGGCAGCTCGCCTGGCAGCTGAATCGACATCTCGCCTGGTGTTGAAATCCAGAAATTAACTACCCTTATGTGTTGAAAATAGAATCCAATATGGAGGGCGCCGACCGCACCACATATACTTTAAAAACGTAAACAAATATGGCTGCCACCTGGCGGCTAAATCACCAGCTCGTCTGGTGGGTAAATCGGGAAAATAGCGCTACCTAGTGTTGAAAATGAAAACAAATGACAAACGATAAAAAACCAAGATGCTTGCATGCGATTGAATAAGTATGGTTGAGGGGGGTGGAGGCCTGCCGAATAATTAGCGAAGGCAAATAATTTATCGATTAAATAACCAATAAAATAATTGGTACAGGTGATGGTAGAGAAACATCTGGAAATTATTATTACATTTTTTTTTAATTGTAATTTTTTAAATACATTTTTTAATTTTTATTTTTTGAATAAATTTTTAAAACATTTAAATTTTTTTTATACATTTTTGGAATTTTTAGAATATTGGGGATTTTTTTGGGTTCAAGGTTATGGTTAAGGGTATTGGGTCAAGAGTCTTGAGTACTGAGTATTTAGTCAAGGGTCTTGTGTCAAGTGTCAAGGGTTATTTGGAAATTTGCTAGAATTTTTTAAAATTAATTTTTGGAAATTATATATTTTTTTGGTAAATTTTTATGTTCAATGCTATTCAAGGTCACGGGAATTGGGCTAAGGTCATATACATCTATCATGGTTGACGAGGTGGACACCAGCCGACCTGGCGAGGGTCGGTAGTGTCGATAGCTTAGTTGATCCACCTGTCATCGAACCCCGGACCTCCTACGTGTACATATTAAAATACATTTATTAAATAGTTTTTAATTTTTAAGATTTTTACAGTTTATTTTGAGATTTTATCATTTTTATGCAATTGTTTTATTTTTTTGGTTTCACGGTTATTTAAGGTTATGAGTCAAGGTCAAGATCAGAGGTCCAGACCAAGGTCATCCAGATTCAATATGGCGGTTGGGTTACCGGAATGACAGCATGATCAGTGCCTGGCACCTTTCCCGAGTCCCCTCCATGCCCAAATATTCGAAATTTTAATGCTTTAATACCTTTTGAAATATTTTTTTGGATTTTTTTATTTTGGGTTTTTAAGGTCATTTAAGGTTATGGGCATGGGGTAAAGGTCAAAGTTGTAGGTCAAGGTCGCCTGGATCCAACATGGCCGCCGACCGGAATGACTGAGCATGAGTCGGCTTTTGCTCCAGACGCTCAGCTTCTTATGCTCGACTTCTCCAAATTATACTACTTAGGTGCGTGGCAATGTTAATTTTAGATATGGCGGAATGTTAAAGACTTGCAGAAGAGCAGATCCTGAGCAGGGCTTTTAAAAGAGCCCAGTTAAAAACAAACTATTTACACTCATTTGAAAAAAATGGAATACCCTGGAGGTGCCATCGCAGGGGCATGTAATAGGGTACAGGGACTGGACATAATAGTATGTATACAAAAAATAACAAAATATTGTACAACACCAAATATGTATTGCAAGGGACCAACAAATGCAGAAAGACTAATGGTGTTGGACCAACCTTAGTACGGAGACAGGCAGCGATATGGTTGGCCATGAATGCATACAGACTTCGGGATGTTATACTGAGGAAGATCCTGCTACTGCTGGCACAACTGACTCTCCGAATCTGCCGTGGCTGCCGCTGGCTGAAGATGCCGTCCAAACTTATCCCAAACGTTTTCGATGGGTGAGAGGTCAGGTCTGGGGATCTTGCTGGTCAAGGAAGGTGCTGACATCATGAATGCAGGCCGGAGATACCCATGCTGTGTGAGGCTGGGCTTTATCCTGCTGGAAAATGAGGTTGTCAAGCTGCACCAGGCAGGAGAGCACACATGGTCGCAGAGTTTCCTGGACGTATCGCCTCGCCGTCAGTGTTCCTTCAATCACCACCAGTAGGGTGTGGGAATGGTAGAAAATGGCACCCCATACCACGACACCTCTCATTAGGGGGGCTGTGGAAATGTAGTTGTCAGACCATTCTCCTCCGACCAAGACGAACCGGGTTAGATTCCCAGTGGGATCTATTCTGAATTCTCGCATTTTGGAATCGTGCTTGACGATGCCGCTGGTCGGTGGGTTTTCTCGGGATCTCCCGTTTCCTCCGCCCTTGCATCCCGGCGCTGCTCCATACTCATCTCACTTCACCATATTCGGCTCTCAAGACCTCGATGTTACGAACAGTCCAAACCTCTCTACTCCACTCTCCACTCTCGTTTGGCAGTGGATCGCGGCACTGATCAGGACTTCTCCAGACTCGAATTCGGTGGTCGTCTTTTGTATCCAGACAGAACCGTGATTCGTCGCTAATCCGCAAGCTGCCACGCTGCCCGTTTCTGGCATGAGGACGCACTTGGTCGGTGATACTAAGGTCGTAATGGTAGATGTTGTAAGGGACGGTGCGACGACAGATCCTGCCCTGCTAGCCGCCTGGATATGATCTGGTAGATGCAGGCGTATCACCAGCTCCAGTGACATGACCCTGGATGATGCGCAGNGCTAGCCGCCTGGATATGATCTGGTAGATGCAGGCGTATCACCAGCTCCAGTGACATGACCCTGGATGATGCGCAGGATGAAACGATCCTCCCTACTGGTGGTCCGCCGGGATCGATCCGAGCATTCTCGACGGGTGTGTGTACCCTCTTGTTTCTAATGCGTCCAAATCCGACTCACAGTGTAGGCAGGGTGGTTCTAGTGGCGGGCAATGCGCCGAAACTTTTAACTTATCTCTCGGAGGCCGAAGATGTGGCCTCTTTCACATTCATCAAACTACTCACACTGCTCAAACTGCTAAGGCTTTATTCGGTGTCTTGTAGTTCTGAATGCTGGAGATAAATGTATGCCCANGCTAGCCGCCTGGATATGATCTGGTAGATGCAGGCGTATCACCAGCTCCAGTGACATGACCCTGGATGATGCGCAGCAACGCCCATGGAGTGCTTACAGCGTTTCGCAGGATGAAACGATCCTCCCTACTGGTGGTCCGCCGGGATCGATCCGAGCATTCTCGACGGGTGTGTGTACCCTCTTGTTTCTAATGCGTCCAAATCCGACTCACAGTGTAGGCAGGGTGGTTCTAGTGGCGAGCAATGCGCCGAAACTTTAAACTTATCTCTCGGAGGCCGAAGATGTGGCCTCTTTCACATTCATCAAACTGGGCAAAGACTTGTCGAGTGCGCCGCTGGTGTATGCTGCGTGTTCATTGAACTTGGCTCTGTGACTCACACTGCTCAAACTGCTAAGGCTTTATTCGGTGTCTTGTAGTTCTGAATGCTGGAGATAAATGTATGCCCACTAGTGGTACATCCACGCAAGCAAACCGCATTAAACGATATTGGTTCACATGTTGGGCTATGACAATAATGTATAGCAACCGTCGTTGTTATCGCGAGATTCGTTCATGGTAATCTTTTTTTTTTGCAAATGGATGTATATAATTATTGTAATGTAGCAGTAGTACAGTTTTGTTTAAGCCAATTTATTTATGAAAGGAGTAATAAGTAACTCTACTCAGGGGAACTAAACAGCTTAAAGACTTAAAGTATTGTTACGCGCTCCCTTCCCTTGACCATCGCGCGAGCCTGCGGAAGAGGACAGAGTAGTGATATGATAACGGGCGGCCAGAAGAGAGGAATGTTGGAAGCGCAGGCGAGCGTTAACTCAAGACGAGCTTATCAAGTTACGAAAAGTGTGTCGGCGCGATATATCTTTTGCGGCTCGCGCGCTCCTGACCATCATCTGATTGAATTTCCGCGTTAATCTGAAGAATACTCTGGTTAATGACCTAGTTTCTCTCAGCGTAACTCGGGGTGCGGCGAATCTCCCAGATCGGGTGACTGAAACAATATATGCGGGGCGGGCCTCCGAGCGGGGAGTTGATGAGTGTCTGGAATTTGGGCGATTGCGCGACCTTGAGGGATAGACGATGAGCGAGAAGAGCAACGATTGGTGAAAAAACTGATCAGTGGGAGTGGAATCTGCGACGGCGAGCGTCGTTGCAGTGAAGAATGATACTGGCAGGCTGGACAGTTGGACTAGATGCGTGAGTGTAAGACATTACAAATGATGGCAACACACAGAGTGAACATGTGTTAAGGACGAATGTCAGTTAATTGACTATAGCGAAACCGAGACATTGAGAAGGACTTTAATAAGGGTTGAGATATACATTAAATATGCCTACTGCGCTCCCTGAGAAGTAAAAAGAGTAATAGTGGAGATATATATATATTAATGCAATAAATTATAGCTGTGTGAATAAATTAAAATCAAATTTCTTTCTTTTATTTTTATTAAGACCTCCATCCTTCACGAACTCTGATACGACCCTCGGGCATCATGTAACAGTATTATCCTGAGCACACGCGTTCACGTCTAACATGTTTCAGAATATGTGTAATTGTGCTCGGTGATGTGCAAATCCAAAAGCTACCACAAATACGGACATTGCCTTTACTTGGGCAACGCTGCTGGTTGCTATCGACACACCAACTATTTTATGACTGGTAGCTTCTTGTACAATGGTTCGACTGAAACCCTTTCCATACGTTCCAAAGTGTCAGTCATTCAGAGAAATTTGTAAATACATTTCATACCAAAAATTTCTTTTTTTAGCAACACCTTAAACGAAATGTTAATGTGTGTGTTAAAGGGTTAATTCACCTCTGTTCAAAAGTTATCTTCTTCGAAAAGCGAGCGTTTCCCTCAGCAAATACACCGAAGAGCCAAAAAAAAAAACTGCTACACCTGCCTAATATCGTGTAGGGCCCCCGCGAGCACGCAGAAGTGCCGCAAGACGACGTGGCATGGATTCGGCTAATGTCTGAAGGTATGCAGGAGGCAATTAACACTACGAATCCTGCAGGGCTGTCCACAAATCCAATCTGCGCCAATTTGAGAAAGGTTTGCACGTCTGTCACGTTTAATGATTCTCGTCAGTCGTCGTTTGACCCGTTCTTTCACGATCTTTTTCCAGCCGCAGCGATCTCGAAGATATGATGTTTTACCGGATTCCCGATATTCACGGTAAACTCGTGAAATGGTCGTACGCGAACATCCAAATGTTATCGCTACCTCGGAGATGCTATGTCCCATCTCTCGTGCGCCGACTATTACACCACGTTCAAACTCACTTAAATCTTGTTAACCTGCAATTGTAGCAGCAGTAACCGATCTATCTGCCAACCGCATCGCGTTACTCTGATTGGTTCCATACCTCTGTTATTTGCATATGCACGCCTATACTATTTGTATGGCTCTTCAGTGTATTTCAGCCCTCTGATTGGCTAATTAAAAATGTGACGTTTTAAACCCCTGATTGAGGAGGGGAGTTACGTTTTTGGTGCTGCGGGCTCATTGATAAGCAGCTCCGGGTCTTCATGTTCAGATAAGAATTATCAGACCCTTCCGGTCATGGAATTAAAAGGGAAAATTTGGGAGTTTGACAATAATGTTTGTAACAGTTTTTTCTGGATTGAGTTCGTTCTTTTGATGGATTGTATATGACTGTACGCATGTTTGAAGGTAATCAGTACAAGCCAAAGTATTTTGCTATAAAATCGTAGAAAACATAGTATTCAGGGGTGACCTTCACTGTTTTTTTTATAATTGGTTCTTTAAATTTCTTGTATACCACCCAGTTGTTTACTATAAGAAACATACATTTTCTTAACAAAACAACTCGTGTTCATTTTAAGACATTCAACAAATACTTATACTCTGCTGAAAAGAAAATGCTGTCATTAAGAGATGTTTTGAAAAGTTTAATTTTACTCCTTTATGTCGCCCTGGTTGACGCTACAGGGCGTAGCAGCATATAAGTTCTTACGGTGGGATGACATAACAGCCTATCAAACGCTTCCAAGTTTTGAGTTGCTGTTTCACACACACGGGTCCGATCACTTTTTGTGTCACAATGTGTAAGACGTTCACAGAGAAAGGGGACCAAACACATGATGGATGGACGTATTAGCAGCGTCATGCGGGATGGAGACATTAGTCATAGAAAAGCTAGGCGATAACGACCGAGCGTAATGTCTCTACGGGATTAACGTCCCAAGAAATTAGTTTTCTTTTTACACTTCTACACTCCGTCGTTAACGACGTTGCACACGAGGTCAAATTACCACATGTATCACTCAGGCCAAACGATAAATTTCAAACTGATGCGCACGTTATGATTTATGAACGCCTGCCTATCCGAACAGCAACACGTTTTCCATCAAATGTTTAAATGTGACTGGGAAGATTGAATACGTGTTGGCGTGGTGCAGTGTTGTTTTCCAACTACAACGGACTATTCAAATGTTGTTTGAAATTTATATTTCTAGAACAAATGTGAAGTCTGAAAGAGTTCAGTGAAACTGTTGGATGGAACACTGGGTCTAAACTGCATGTTTGACATATTTGTGTACGTTATTAAAACAATTTTGGCTACTTGTGCATGGAATTTTCAAAAAATTTCAATGTGCGGAGTCAGCTATGATATGCCCAGCCTCAATTTTCTTTTTTAATCCAAGGTAATTCATTTTTCATCACCCGAAAGTAGGTAAAAAATACTTAGTTTTGCTTTGAATTATTTGTAGAGACAACAAACAACAGAATCCCAGTGTTTGGTACATTACAGGACGTTTTTGAACATTACCGACAAAATCCGGAAATATAAGACGAAACACATTTTGTTCCACTTTTCCCTTAAGTGATAATAAAGAAAGATATGTGCCCCAAAAATCGATATTATAAATGCTTTTATCTAAAAATATAATAAAGTTCTTGCGATTAAGTAACAAGTCGGTTAATAGTGATTTGTATAACGGAGATTTTGCACCGAAAACGCGGTTGGTAATAACATCCCCTTTCATTAGGTAAATGGGATTGACATCTTATTTTACATAAAGTTTTGTAACAATAAAAAATAAAAGATTTGTTAAGACCAATTGCGAACCAGTATTTTAAATCAACAAATAAGGTCACCTTGTCGGGAAATTCTCAGGTGAACCGTTTTCGAGTAATGCGTGCGCGTTTTCAGAGAATTCTTAAATCTACGTTATACAAATCAATATTTACAGACTTATTACTTAAATGCAAATACTTTATAATAATCTTAACTACAAACATTTCAAAATTCGATTTTTGGGTACGCATAGCTCCGTTTATAACGACTCACGGTGAAAGTGTTGCGTAGCTATTCGTCTTATATTCTCGCAAACCATAAGCTGCTGGAGTTGTTTCGGTGTTTTTTTAAAAAGATCCAGTATATACTGACCGGCAGACATTAAATATAGGTCAAATAATTTTATGTATTGGGTAAGTGACCCGTCTTACTTTTGACATTATCTCTCCACTGATTGATAGGACGTCTTTTGAATTTCCCGTGTGTCGTCAGACAATAATTTTAGTTTACTGTCTTCCAGTTTTCATCTTTAGGATATAGAGTTTCCAGTTACAATGATAATTGTAGATTTAGTCATTTGTTTGCTATCTTTTGAATGTTTTCATTATTTAATTATGTATTTTATGGTCCCATTTTGTGTAACTAGCCAGTAGCAACACACTTATCTCGCGTTAGGAAGAACCTGAACTCGGTTTCCGGTCTGACCACCATCATTTTGGTTATCCGTACCTTTCAGAAATCACTTGCGGTGAATGGTTCCTTACTACACCCTATGGAAGCTTCCATCTCAGTACATCTGTAATCATCCCGCTGTTGATTCTACGTTACGCTTCACGAAGATACCGAAAAACACAGTAAACTTTGTTACTGTACACACCCGAGCTATTTTCCCTTTTGATATTGCCTGTTGGCTGCACGACAATCAGCTGCCGAACCTGTCCGAGCAATCCAGAATCCGGCAACTTCGGCACTGAACATCGTGTCCCGCGACAGACGGACAACACCTGCCAAAACTTAGTGCAATCTGGGGCCACGGTTCACGTACCGGCTAGAGCGGAGTCACCACGAGTTGTAAGATGGCGCCTGTTTACGCGTTTCCTCGGGGATCTACCGCTTCACCCACCGTTGCATTCCCGCTTAGCTTCGTATACATTTAATTTCACCATCATCGGCTCTCAAGACCATGTTGTTAAGAGCCGCCATAACCTCTCCACTCAACCAGTCAAGTAAATTCGAAGGCATACATACAGTGCTTCTAAGTAAATCGTATCTCGAAATAGTCAAGCAAATTAATTAATATTGCTCCTAGTCATGGCACACTATGACTTGCAGACGAGTAATTGCGAAGTTAAGTAGACTATAATGTAACGCGTGTACTAGATGTTAGGGATTTTGTGGCTGCCCCTCGCGTCTATTGACAAATCTTCGCTCTTCCCTGCCAACTAACACAGCGCGGGTACACAGCTCGTGTTACATGACAACCGCAGACGTCTACTGGGTAAACCACTCTAGGGTGGCCGCTCGTGTGGGCTAGCTTCTGGCGGGAACATAACTTATACACTATACACCTGATCCATACGTTAACAAGAGTGAGTGAGTGAAGATATTTAGGCGGCTCTGAACAGCGCACTGAGAAAAACAAATAGTTTCTGGTACCAAATATATATTTACTTGGAGAGTATTTGTTTATGTTGAACAATATTTGGTTAACACGACCAAACCGCTCTTGCCCAAAATATCCGCATGCGTTTCCTTGAAACCAATAATACCGTTGAAAATAATGTGTTGAGCCAAACACTTGTTTCGTTGTTTTGACGTTATCAGCATATGTATGGTGCACACAACCATTTCACGATGGTTCTCGTAATTTTAATATTGTCATGGTAGATTCAAATCACTATCTTGTCTCTAATTGAGCATACATTTTGTTGCCTTGAACAATCTGTGACAACAAATTCGAATTGTTACAGCACCGGCCTTCATGTAGTTGGCTGCACCATTTGGGAGTATTTTGTGTGTGTTTCAGTACAACTCACCTGAACCTATTACCCTGTGCTATAAAATAATACTAACATATCCACCTGCTAACTTACATTCTCCGTAGATGAGTAGCATTTCTACCTTCTCGTTGTTGGAGTACATTTCCGTTACGACATCTCCCACCTTGCAGTGTACTGTATTCGACTGCACACAGATGACTGACTGAGTAGCCGTCACGTTGTGTGTGCTCCTTTGTTTCCTGTAAGTGCCACCTCTGTGGAATGGGGTACGCAACTCTGTGTACCTATATCACCTCTACGTCAAATGCAGAGCGTCAACGTTGTACTGTACTGTACCATGCAGCGCAATCGTGCCGCAAGGCATCGCACAACGGGTCTTCATGAACCCTTATGAGTCCTACTGTCTGTGGCGGTTTTTAACGATATGTTTATCAGACTCGTACATTGTGATACATTTTTGAATAGGTCTTGACGAGTTTCATTGAATTTTCGTCGAATAGATACATGGTTCTATTTAAAAAAATTAAGTTAGTACTCGTATCTCACTAACAAATTATGATATAAGCCTAACTCCCTAGCAGTATTATTTCCCCCTTAGAGTTATAGAATTACTGTATGAAAAACGTTTTCATTTTGAACACCCCGGTACGGAGTTATTGCGGCTGGTCAAGAAAAATGGGACTTCTGTATAATATATGACAATTTGGATACCAGTGGTGTTTTTCAGTATAACAGGTAAAACTTAATATTGGAATAAATAATCTCATTAGTATCATTCGACGTGAAAGCAAAAATAACATACATAAAACTGAAAATGTGTGTAGGTGATTCATAGTAGAACAATTATACATCACATTTTGTTCGCTGAATTGTCTGCTGTGCTGGTAGGTCAGTGAGTAGAGCGACAAACTTTTGAGCCAACGCTCCGGTTTCATTCCGCGGTAGAACTGTCAGTTATTTTTAAGTTTTACTTATGTGCGTATTATGTCTCAACATAACGCCAGCATAACGAAAAGGGTTTATTTTACACAATGGTTTATGGAAACAAAATTATTTCTTTCAATTTCAGACGTTTGGAGGTGTTGTGCCTTGAGAAAAATAGCGAGTTCATATTCGCGAGCGTTGTACAGATTATAACATAATAACTCTTCATAGAACAACAACAAATATATTATGAAAAAGTAAACATAAGTTCACATGATACGGTAGCCACGGATAACAATTGAACTGATACATCTACAGAAATATATCTAATGCATTAGGATTTGAGTTTTCAAGGTATTTAGTGAGTGAAGAGTAAAGAGATTTGGGTGGCTCTTAACATCGAGGTCTTGAGAGCCGATGAGGGTGAAGTGAAGTGAGTATGAAGCAGCACCAGAATGAAAGGGCGGGGGAAACGAGAGATCCCCGAGAAAACTCTCCGACCAGCGGCATCGCATAGCACGATTACCACATAGGGAGCGACCTCACCGGGAATAGAACCCAGTTCGCCTAAGTGGGAGGCAAGTAGTCTAACCACTACACCACCACGGCTCCATTAATAAGAAGTTACCGATATAACTAATTAGTCTATTTTTCTCTAAATGGATTCAAATAATTTTGATAAATTTCTTAAAAGGTTAAGTGTTAGGTGAACCTTGATGTCTCAACAACGACATCATTAGAGGTGGAACCAGAAACAAATGAACTATTGAGACGTTCATAAATACACGCGTGCCTTACCCAGGACTCGAACCCAGAACGTCTCATACCGTAAGCTTGGGTGCAATAAACTGCATTACGAAAGTAGAATTTGGAGCATCATCTTACGTTGAATCGGTTAAATGTTTGGTAATATTAACAGGGACATCATTATTGAAAACAAGTGTGCGAGTCACTCAAATCATGCAAGTTTACATGGCTTACTGTAGCACTACTTGTGTGAAGAATTGAGTGGAATTATGTTTCTGATTCCCGAGATTGTCATAAAACATTATTTCCTCATTCAGTGGTATCGTAAAAAATAGAGGATTTGTATAGGAACATCTGGCAATTCCAGCATATACCATAAGCATACAACAAAGTTTGGTTGAATTTGGTCAGATTGTTGAACAGAGCAAAATAAAATATGATGAGAGTAAAAAAAAAAACGTTGCCCGAAATAAAATGGCACATGGTCAAAAACACGTGTTCAACCAATCACGTGGATGTTCGTTACTATGTAGTTCCCCACTATTTTCCTTAAAAAAAATATTTAATGTAAGTTGAATATACCAAAGTTGTTTATGGCGTAAGTGTACTGATATTCAATATATTGTTGCAGGCGACCGCTCTAAGAGCGTGCGAGGCACGGATGATTTATTGACGCGCGCACTATCAGTTGCAACCAGAGATGCAGCGGCTTTTCACAAAGACATGTTTACAAAGTGTGCCTATTATGCCTATTAGGGAGCGAGGCGTTCCCGACCTTGGGTATATGGTGTAACTGAGACATCTGAAAAATGCTCTGAATTACTGACATAGTTTCTTTCAGCGTGACTCATGGTGATTTGAACCTTCCAGATGGCCAGAGCGACTTATATAAAAACGCGTCGGGATCCCAAGCCGAGTTGTTGAGTGGTTGAGTGGCTGGAGTCTTAGCGATAGACGACGTGCGAGAAGAGAAGCGCGCGGCGAGAGAATTGACCAGCGGGAGGAAAATCTGTGACTGCGAACATCAGAGCAGTGAAGAGTGCAACTGCGAGCTGGGCTATTGGACTGGATACGCGAGTGAAAAATATTACAGATGATGGCAACATATAGACAGAATGTGTGTTAATGATGATTACAAGTTAATTTACTATAACCAAACAGATATTTTAAGAAGGACGTTAATTAGAGTTGAAATAGAAATTACATATTGCGCTCACTGTGAAATAAAAAGAGTAATAATAATGGAGACAGATAATTTAATGCCGCACATACTAGCCGCGTGAGTAAATTAAAAAATTAGCTTTAGTTCTTTTATTATTATCAATACCTCCATACCTCACGAACTCAGATACACCCTAAGGCGTCTTGTATCAATATATTGTTCCACTTTGAGATATTATCAGTGATTACTCTTTCCTCGCAAATAACATTTTTGAGAGCATAGTTTTCGCACAAATACATGTCAAAATCACAGTTTTACTATTAAATAAATTAAAAAATAACGAAAACAGTGTTACGTATAGAAATGAGATAATTCACACTCAAAGAAGATGCCAAGAGTTACTTCAAGACGTGTACAATATTGCACAAAGAAATGTTTTTGAAATTTAAAAAAATATGTGAAAATAAGAACATTCTTGCTTATTTTTATTTGTGGCTGTCTCTAAATTTATAGAAAGCAACTTTTACTAAACATACCTAAAAATCAAGAAAGATTAGATATTTCAGTCACCTTTTCGCGATCTAAAAACATTTCATCTGCGGAAAAGGTGTTCAGAAGTAATTTATAAAAGTTGAACAACATGAGGTACAATTTCAAAATAAGAAATATATCTGNAAAAAAAAAAAAAAAAAAAAAAAAAAAAAAAAAAAAAAAAAAAAAAAAAAAAAAACCCACACATACTGTAGCTTTGCGTGAAATGGTGGGTAGGAGAGATAAAAATAACTTAGCCAGAGCGTAAAATGAACATGGTGTAGAATAGGCATGCCATCTGCGCAGTAACCAGATTCTGGTTCCTAACACAGAACTTTTTTTTCTCTTTAGAACTGCCAAAGCCACGTGATTCGATTGTGGTTATATCATCGTTCACATAAATACGTTTTGTTATAAGACACCTGAGGGGCGTATCTGAGTTCGTGAGGTATGAGAAGACTTGATACAAATAAAATAACTAAAGTTGATTTTTAATTTCTCCACACGCCTATAATTTACAGCATTAAATTATCCATCTCCACTATTACTCTTTTCATTTCTAAGTGAGTGCAATATTTAATGTCTATTTCAACTATAAGTTAACATCCTTCTTAATGTCTCTGTTTGGTTATAGTCAATCTACTCATGCTAATCACTACCACACGTTCAGTTTGTCTGTTTTCATCATTTGTAATGTCTTTCACTCACGCATCCAGTCCAATAGTCCAGCCTGTCAGCCACACCCTTCGCTGTTTGATACTCGCAGTCGCAGATTTCCCTTCCGCTGGTCACTTCTCTCACCGCTCATCGTCTATTGATCGCTGGAACTCCAGCCACTCATCCATTCAACAACTCCAACAACAACTCCCGTCTCGGAAGCCCGACGCGCTTTTTATAGCCGCTGGCCTTGGTCTGAAAGGTTCGCAGCACCCCGAGTCTAGCTGAGAGAAACTAGGGCAGTTAACCACTAGAACATTCTTCAGATAAACGCAGAAATTCAACACAACCAAGGTCAGTAGCGCGCCGCAAAAGGGATATCACGACGCAATGCAGAGGTAAGCGCAGCGAGATGCTTTGTGTAACATATGCACCTTCTTGGTTTATCGCACGCCTGTCATTCAAAATATTCCACCGACTTACCGCCCATTATCATATCATGATTCTCTCCTCTTCCGGTCGCTCGCGCGGGACGGGCCAAGGTCAACGCAGATCAGCGACACATAACAATATGGCACCAATATAAAATAACACATTTTTCCGGGGCCAACGCTTTTAATGTTGCATATTTACGTTCCTATTAAGGCTGGCGAGATGTCAAAATTACGGGGGGAAATGAATCAATAAAATTTTCATGCGTGTTTTTGCAAGTACTCATGAGTAACGTGTCCACGACTGTAGATACGACGGCTTTAAGTGTTAAATTACGAATTTTCGTCAAACATAAAAAAAAACATGTTTCCAAACTTTTCATAGTTGTGGAAGATAAAATAAAATTAGCACGTTGTTCCTGCCTTTGATACAGGATATGCGTACAAGTATTAAATGCGAGAAGACTGTGTACCTGGCTGTGTCGGATAGATCTGTTATATCCTTGCCTGTATAATAGGTGAGATGTGAGATAGAATATATTGGTCGAGAAGTGACGGAATGCAATAGTCTGTGGAAAAAGGAGTACATCGAGAAAACACACCGGCAATATTCTTATTGTTGACGAAAGCACTATTACTGCAATAAACTGACAGAATATGCTAGAACAGAACGGTGGTTACTACCATGAATCACGATCAGATAGCCTGGTGTCTCGTCATAACTGATCATTTATTTATTTTTAGTTCCACTGCGAGCAGAAGTGCTCTCCGAGAACTGACCACTATTCACTCGCCGCCGCTCATTTCGGGCATGCTCGTAATAAGCAGTCTGGCTTTCAAGACGGGACCCTGCAGACGCAGCGTCGTAAAAGAGGGCCCACGTTCGAAATGCGAGAGTTGGCAGTAAAACATGAGAGAGTAATTGGAGTCTGGGGCTCGAGCTTCCCAGTTGTCGGGCCAGACGTGGGGATGCGAGCTTCCTAAGATTGGACGTGTGTTCAGAATACGCATATACTAAGAAGCGGAATGCGTTGAGGGCGATTTGATGTAAGTCCCCATATCTGGTTTACTGCCGAGTTCGTTGAAAGACGTACGCACATTCCTTTTATTTGGCCGTTGCGTATCCTTCCACCTGGTATAAAATTAACACTGCCATGGACTTCGAATCAATTTCAAGATAAACTGAACTTCAAACATATGCACGCTTCAGTTTCTTTTTACACTACATTAAAGTGATTTACACACCCCCTGGTCACACAAATCGCAAGTATACAGGAGTGAAAAGGCGTGGCACCTCCTGTGATGTGGACCTACACAATCTCTGATTTGCTGCTCACGGCTCTGGGCACTGGCCTTGTGCATGATTGGCTACTGCATGCTGCAAAAGGTACCCTGTTTTCTGGGCTGCCGGCATGCGCGTAGGTTACCAGGCGTTGTTGGGTAAATGGCGTTCAAATATTTTGCTGGCTAGTGACACCATTTTGCTGGCGTGTACGGCTGGATTTTGTGGTATAATTTGCTCTTTAATCTCTATACTCTTAAATATTCTGTAATAGGACTGTGGAGTATATATATCCTGCAAGTCATAGAACCAAAAAAATTTTCCTGGTCCTTAAACAATCGTTAGGAGAGACTCTACCATTTCGCGTTATAAAATTGAGTCAAGCTAGACTTCACAGTCTTCTATGTACTCGTGTCACAGCCAGAACTTTTTTCTACTGTTCGACCCGGTCACACGATGTGAAGATGCCAAAGCGCTGAGTGTTCATTATTGGTTCGGAGCCCTGCAGCGCACGTGTAAATGAGAGGGGGGAGGGGGGGTGATACTTGTCAAACCGACATATAATTTTATGCCTTCTACCTTGGTTTTGAATTATAACGCGTAACGATACGGTCTCTAACCATATGCGTCGATCAAACAGTAACGAACAACATCCTACACGCTGGGGTTTATTCTTTACCATACCTGGTTGTTTTCCAGTCTACACGTCAGTAGGAACAACTGATTTTAATGGAAAAAAATTTCCTTCCGCCTGCAATTCAGTATCTTACGTTCTGATACTTGAATGGGTTAGTCAGAATATACTCTTTCGAGAGAGCACTCTTCCACACAACCTGGCGAGAGCACGGCTATGCACTCTCTCACCCTCTCGCTCTTTGAAATTGAGGCAACCACTCTCTCGTTACTCCCCTACGTCACGAAGACAGCTGATGCCAAACGCGAAATCATGTTCAGCTAAAATCAGTCATAGCTATTGAAAATTACATATGTGTTAAAGAAATTCACAAATAATTATAGCACTTCCGGAATAATAGTTAGCACATAAAAAATATAATTATTTATTTATATATGTATATATTACCGTAATGTTGCGTCAAAGTGGTAAAAAATATGAGACTTGGTCAGAAATCCTTAATTATATATATTCATAAATACTTTTTACGTAAGTTATTTCGTTAACTAAAAGAAATTGAAATTACTCACTTACAGGTAAAATGCGACGTGATTTTGGCCCAGAAAGCTACTATAACCTTATGCAAACACTAAAACAATGTAAACAAATATGGCGCGTGGTCAAAAGAGTACGAGAGAGCGCCAGCGAATATACAACTTCGTGATCTCTCTGTGCTCTCGCTCTTTCGCGGTCTCTCCGACGAATTGAGAGGAACAGAGAGCGTTCTTTCTGACGTCATTGTGACGTGGTCGCGAGTGCGGGAGCACGAGAGAGCGCTCTCTGGGCCAACTGCGACACGGCCTTGCTTCCTGTCTGGCTGCCTGCGCCACGCTGAAGAGGTTTGCTCATCAGCCCGGCTGGGCATGGCAGACTCGGGCTAGGCGATTATCGAAGAATGGTTTCTTGCAATACTGCAGGCAATCGAAGCCATTTTTTTTTTTTGCTGGCGCGTGTTGCGGCGCGGCGAGTTTACGTTACACATTACTTTTTCCTTCTCAGTACTTCGACAATCTTTATCTACAGTATACAACTGACAAAAGCGAATGCTTATAAATATCCCTGTCTCTAGTAAGTATGTACTGATTTCATTACTTTATTCATAAACTCGCTCACAAAACAAAATTGAATTTTTATAAAAAAAAAAATGGCAGCAGAAACGTGAACACACCGAACAATCTTATCTTTCTTTCCGTACATTAAACAAAAACTAGTAAACTGCAGATAATACGGTTCGATTCTGTAAACAGCAACAGTTACATTCAGAAATAAAACAACAAGGTCGAAAAAAAGGTTTTTGTATGGAAGCGTGGTTCTCAGATACAGATTCATTACATACTAAAGTTCCCCGTGAGCTCAACATTTTTTTTCGCGGAAAAAAATTATTGCCCTTGTAGTGTCAACTATAGTAGACCTACATATATGTAAAAATTAGATAATAAAACTCATATTTCGTCTTCTTGGGCATCTACATCCGTCTCTAACAACATAGTTGTCAATGAGACGTTAAGGCATGCCTACATACCTTGCGCCTATCCACGAGATAAGAATAGTGACGGACGATGCCACTGGTCGGTGGGTTTTCTCGGGATCTTCCGTCTCTCCGCCCTTGTATTCCGGCGCTGCTCCAGACTTACCTCGCTTCACTCTCATCGGTGCTCAAGGCCTCGATGTTAAGAGCCGCCCAAAATCTCTTCACTCTTCACTTCTATGAGATAATCTAATCTATGATACTGGCTCGAGGCCTTATTGCTGGGCTGTGCACTCGGCGTCCGCGACACGTAATTTGGGTTCTCTTCGATGTAGTGCGAGGACACTTGGCACCCTGGTT